>OX031013.1:56999123-57199123 GCA_943736025.1 Tenthredo mesomela | reverse complement strand
TGAAGAAATAAATAATCTTTATCAAAGAATGTAGAAGAAGAAAAGAAGAAGAAGAACAAAAAAATTATTAAAATAATTTCGTACGAATGGAAGATATTAAAATTGAAATTGAAATTTTTCTTTACAACTAAGAAGGGGATAATTTTATTTTTTTTTTTTGTAGATTATATTATGTAACGTGTTCACAGCTAGTAATATTATATATGAGGAAGATAAATTTTTCTAAAATTGTCGAAAACAATACTATATTATAGATATTATTATTATAGTTATGGCGAAAAGAATTACATACACGTAACGTAACGTAACGGTAACGCGTATTATAGAAACATATTATAAAATATAGATAAACTATGAAACTCTACGATGGATGACCCGATTACATAGTATTTAGGTATTTGCATAAATTGTAAAATAAATGCTGTAGATAAAAAGGCACTTTTTTTAGATATACTAGCTCCCCCCCCTCCCCCCCCCCCCCAGTATAAATATAGTAAATAGATATTATATAAATAATAGCGCAGGTTCTCAGCTTTGCAGTAAACTACGCTCAGCTGGTTAAAACATTGCAATTAATAGAAAAATCACATGCGTATAATTATAAATGAGACTTATGTTATGCGGGGGGCTACTCTGTTTACTGCAGCTGCAGAGTGTCCAGAATTATAAGAAAAAAAAATCCATAAATATATATACATAATATATATATATATATATATATATATATATATATATATATCTAAGTTTCAAGAATATGATAAATTATGTTATTATGCAGATAATATGTGATATATAAAAGAAAAGTTTGGATGGGAATATATATATATATATATATATATATATATATATATATGTCATATAATAATATGAGACGCAAATGTCAGCTAATAATAGAATGTATAGTTTTACCAAAGCAAACTTATTTATATTTTAATTATCAAAAAAAAAAAAAGAAAAAAAAAAAAAAAAAACGCTTAGACAGTCAACGTCAACATATATATTATAGCATGTAATATGACACAGATTATGCATATAAACAGATGGATATAGAAAAAAAATAATCATATATATGCTGTTATTCGAATATGGCAATCGAGTAAATCTTTTTTTTTTTTTTTTTTTTTTAGTTCAACATATAAGTAGTATACTACATATATCCCTAATTTTTGATTAATAGTTATTAAATTTTCTTTGTCGAGATATTATATAAACTTATTACGCTGGTCCAATTCCTTATTAGATAAATTATTATTATTATTATTATTATTATTATTATTATTACACATTATATTTAGTTTTTTTCAATTCATTATTATTATTAACATAGCATATAATATTAAATAATATATTATATACTTATAGTATGTTACCCCTAGTGCACAAAGTCAAGTAGTACTATATAGATATATATAAATTCTGATATAGTTTATAGTTTAAGTGAAAAAAATAATAGATTTATATCTGTGTGATGAATATTGGTATTAGTTTTGATTGCCACATTAGATTCAGTATGAATATATAATAATAATAATGTCCATATATAATAGGGTGTCCGTTATTTACCAAGTTGTTTTTTTTTTTCTTTGCAGCGCCCCCTAAATTTTTAGTTTATGATCTAAAAAAAAAAAACATGAGACCAAAATAAGCCCTTAATATTCATATTAAACCGTGCCACAAAGACGATATATTTTCCATTTAAATAACATGGGATTTTGTCACTTTTTACATTTAATTTTTTTTTTTTCTGAGCAAATGAATATATAGCAACAAAAGACATATATTCTTGTAGGTAATTGAACGCTCTACAAAAAAGATCTCTTATGATTTTTCGATAAATTAACTTTTTTCAAAGTTATTAAAGGTTAAAGTTGAACTTAGTTATTTTTCAAATTTTTCCACTTTGACCGCAAAAGTATTACCATTTAGATATAAATGAATTGTTGATATCGAAGAATAACTGGTTCTAAACTAAAAATTTAGGGGGCGCTGCAAAGAAAAAAAACAACTTGGTAAATAACGGACACCCTAATATATAAGTATACGTCTATCGATTAAAAAAAAAAACGACTAACTAACACTATTTCAAAAATCTAAATAATATCAAGACTTTAATATGCTATTTGAATCCTTTTTTTTTTTTTTTTTTTTTTACATCTTCAGTTTTTTTAATAAGAAGAAATTACTATCGAAAAACTACATCGGCAAAAATACTGCAATTTATTATCCAGCTTGAATAGCGTAGCAAAACTCTCTATTAAATTATTCTGTTAAATTCCATTCTAGGAGTATAGCTTCTCAATCTATTTATACATACTGGGTATATAATGCAATTATTATTACATATTGTTTTTTTTTTTTTTTTTATTATATATTAAAATCAAATATATATTATACATACCTAAAATATAGAAAGAAAATTTAAACACAAATCTTACTTCTTTTTTTGTGATAAACTTTATGATTTGAAAAATATTTTTCACCGTTATATAATGGAATGAATTAATTTATCAGCACAGCGCTATATTGATCCCATGTATGTAAAAAAAAAAAAAAAAAATAGATTTTGAATACAATAATAAACAAAGAATATAAAACTGTAGCCTGCTGCAGCCTTGTACAGAAAAAAAACCCTAGCGTCAATTATATATATGTATCTATCTATATATGTATAATTGAAGATAAACATAATATATAATTATATACATAATACCGAATATAAATAATAACAATAATATTGTACTACAATAAGCACGCACGCGCTTTGTGCTACTGGTATATATATATAGTATACATATAAAACATTGAATCATACTGTTATTACTGCTTCATAATCTGTTACTCGTGCTACTCTGGGTTCAATTAGATCTCTTCATATATTTCAACTAATTCTTTTTTCACCATGTAAAAATTTTCAATTTTCTAATTTCAATTTTCTAATTTCAATTTTCTAATTTCAATTTTCAATTTTCAATTTTCTAATCTCAATTTTCAATTTTCAAATTTCAATTTTCAATTTTCAACTTTCAATTTTCAATTTTCTAATTTCAATTTTCAAATTTCAATTTTCAATTTTCTAATTTCAATTTTTAATTTTCAATTTTCAATTTTCAATTTTCTAATTTCAATTTTCAATTTTCAATTTTCAATTTTCACTTTTCTAATTTCAATTTTCAATTTTCAGTTTGCAATTTTCAATTTTCAATTTTCTAATTTCAATTTTCTAATTTCAATTTTCAATTTTCACTTTTCTAATTTCAATTTTCAATTTTCTAATTTCAATTTTCAATTTTCAATTTTCTAATATCTAATTTCAATTTTTAATTTTCTATTTTCAATTTTCAATTTTCTAATTTCAATTTTCAATTTTCAATTTTCTAATATCTAATTTCAATTTTTAATTTTCTAATTTGAATTTTCAAATTTTAATTTTCAATTTTCTAATTTCAATTTTCAATTTTCTAATTTCAATTTTCAATTTTCAGTTTGCAATTTTCAATTTTCAATTTTCTAATTTCAATTTTCAATTTTCACTTTTCTAATTTCAATTTTCAATTTTCTAATTTCAATTTTCAATCAGTATGTACTGTGATATCTGATTAATCAATATCGCGATCAGAATGAATTAATTAATTGAAGTAATGTTTTGGCAAATTCAAATATACTTCTTTCTTGAATTGCCAGAATACATTATAATATACTGATTGCATATATACTATAATATATTTGATTTAAAGTTGTATACTAGAGATTGATTATTGTTAATGTAGAATTCTTCATACTCATTCTTACAACAACAACAAAAAAAAAAAAAAAAAAAGAAAAAAAAATATTCATTTCTATTGTGCGAGAATCAAATATTGAATGGAACCTAGAGTAAAGCATCTTTAAATATATACATACTTGCCATTATGAATGCCTTAGCGAACATAATTGTAAATGTAAACTATATAGGTAAAAAAAAAAAAAACCACACATAATATACTATACATTATTACACAAATGATACACAGTGAGAATATAATATTAAACATAAGGATGAATATTAAAAAAAAAAATAAAAAAATTAAAAAATGGTCGTGAAAATGTATCCTCGGTGGCAATACTCGACTTCGCCCGTCCACTTAGCATAGACCACTCACTCAATCACTCACTAACACTTGTATACTCTACCTGCTCTTGAATTTTCATTATGAGAAACTGAAGATTGAAAATTATTCTTTCAAAATTCATATAATAAAGTTAAAAAAGGAAAAAGAAAGAAGAAAAAAAAAAAAGAATTCAAACTGTCTCTTACATATATAATATAATATATTATAACGGGAAATAAATTTTTTTTGTCTACCGATTTTCTGGGGATCATAAATTTTTTTTCTTGATAAATTTCAAATATATGCACTGCCATTGGTATATAAAGACTCTAAAGGCATCACGTTTATTTCATTGATGTTTTCTAATAAAAAAAAAAAAGTAGCAAAACTCTCAACTTCATTCTTTGTATTATGCTATAATTTTTTTTTTTTTTTTTTTTTTTTTTTTTTTTCTTCTAATTATTATATTTATTTATTTTTTACTACAGTATGCGATATGATATAGTATTAGCTTACGTTATTATTATTTAATTCTCTATCTCTTTATTTATTTTATTTTATTTTTTTTTTTTCCGTGAACATAAACATAACATAACGTAACGCAATAATATATGAGTGATGAAATAATTATTATCACATTAATATGAAAACTTTAGAAACTATCACTCAAAGAATTTAAATACTATATCTTGAAATTCTTGCGATATATATATATATGTAGGTACATATAGTGAAAATATACTATGCGATGCTGCTAAAAATGAAAAAAAAAAAAAAAAAGTATATTTTAATCTATAATTGTCAAGGTATATAACGATAACTGTTTAAAAAAAAAAAAAAAAAAAAAAAAGCATATCATTCAAATTACTATACGTTTCACTATAATTTTTATTATATGTTCAAATACCCCATATTATGTACCTATGTATTTATTATTATATTATGATATCAAATTATCTCAAGCAATGGGCTAAAGCAAACGAAATAATAGTTAATATATTAGGTTGAAATTAATAAGAAAATCACGAGCATAACATAGTCAATTTCAAAACATATAGTATATATAACTATACACACACACACACACACACCTAATGAAGAAAAAAAAAAATATATTCAACGGGTGTTTACATACATAACATTAACACTATTAGCGTTATACTATAAATTATAATGTCCACGAGCATAACATTATCTAAAACAAAATATAGACTAATAGGTGACACTTTTTCGGAATTAATTACTTTTGACAATAGTCATTTATAAAGCCAATCAATTCCTATTATCTCTTTGTAAAGTTAAGGTGGTCTCATACCCAATTCGACCTGTTCTAAAAACATTCGGGCGAACGGTGCTATTGAACGGAATATCTCTGACCGAGCACCGAAAATGGAAAAAAGGGCTCTGTAGCGCAATTCTATTTACGATTTCGAACACGTAGGTCCCAAAACATGTTCGTTTTACGCTAAAATAGAGAAAAGACTCGAGGAATGAACTTTCAAATTTTATTTCTTACGCCATTTCGATATTTTGACGCGAAACGAAGATGTTTTGGGACCTACGTGTTCGAAATCGTCAATATAATTGCGCTACAGAGCCTTTCTTCCCGTTTTCAATGCCCGATTAGTGATATTCCGTTTAATAGCACCTCTAGGCCCAATGTTTTTAGAACAGATCGAATTGGGTAGGGAACCACCTTAATAGTAGAATAAAGAAACTGAAATTCTCATTCTATTGTATTACGTCTTGTAATGCTTTTTCAATATATTATAATAGTGTCACATGTTATTCTGTAGGGTGTTTGATAAAATCACACATTGCATAAAAAAAAAAGAAAAAAGAAAAAATTGACGAACACTATAATCGTAGCTGTTAAACGTAAATAATGAATACATTAATATAATAATAATAATAATAATAATAATAATAATAATAATGAAAGAAAAGTTAAGCATAGTTGACTCTAGCCTTACGATGAAGAAACGATCATTTTCTAATCGCTGTATTTATAATAATCAAAGAAATAAGGAATACTTATTAATTTTGTTTTTTTTTTTTTTTTTTTTTTTTTTCTTTTTTCGAGAGTTCATATAATATAATAATTCGACATTAGGGTATATATAAACTATAAATTTTGAAACAAAAAAAAAAAAAAAAAAAAAAAAAAAACTAAGCAAACACATCGGATACTCGCGAATAAAACAAAAAAATATTTTCTAACGAATATTTAGAAACAGAGAAGTGAAGGTGGAAAAAAGAAAAAGAAAATAAATAAATAAACAAATAAATAAATAAATAAATAAATAAAAACAGAAAAAAAATAAAAATAAAAATAAACACGTGTTAGAATAATAATAATAATAATAATAAAAGTATCTTGTGATTCGCGCTTTATTTAAAAAAACAAGTAAATAATATGAATTAGTGAGTTAGCTACTAATAATAATATGAATTTAGCCGTATATATATATACATTATAGTTATACTAGAGAAGAAAGTAAATCAATAAATTAGATGTTTAAATAAAAATGATAACAGGCAGAACAGTAGCTCAATGTAGATTTGCATATCTTCGACGTATATCAGGTGATATATACTATAATACTATACAAGTAATATACGACGAGTGTGAAATTTCAATTCAAGTAAAGGAAAGGAAAGGAGTGAAAATCAAATATTTACGTTAGAATGACTATACCTATACTAACTATGATGATGATGATGATGAAATGGAATTAGGAAAATTGACTATTATATGTCCATATATATATATATGGAGATCAGAAATTTTTCTTTTTTTATTCTCTAAAGAGAAGAAAAAAAAAAAAAAAAAAAACCCGAAATTTTATCTGACATTAGTTCTTTTTCAAACCAATATTATAAGTAGGTAGTGTTACTATACCCTACCAAAAATCGCCAAGAAAAATTTCTTCGAATGTAGAAAAACTCTTCTACTTTATAATGCGACAGTAATAATTATGTATGATATGATAAGCAAAGAATATGTGTGTTTAAAATTTGAAGAAAAAAAAAAAAAAAAAAAAAAAAAAAAAGTTAAACAGCCTGCGCAACATCTTGCACATTTCGAAAAATTCTCATTTATTACATACGTAACTATTATTAGGCTCTGAAAATTATCATCTCGATTAAATAAGAAGAAGAATACACGTAAACACAATTATTTACAAAATTAGGAAAAAGGAAAAAAAAAAAAAAAAGAAACACGACTCTATCTGTAAATTCTAATATATATATTTAACAATTATTATTATCACATGCGATAATAAAAAAACAAAAACAAAAAAAAAAAACAAAAAAACGAAAAAGAAAAATTAAAAAAAAAAAAAAAAATAAAAACACGTAGGCCTAACTGTATACGTCGAAAAAAAAAAAAAAAAGAAAAGAACAATTCTCTGAGAGAGGATTTAATGGTTTTTAAATATCGTGTACCCCCCGATTGTTGGTTCGAGACGTCAGGCGATAGCTGCGGGTATATTAATTAAACCTGTAAAAGTTGATTATTTAAAAATTATCACTATTGATATCATTTTATATTACGCGATGTACATAGAATTCATTTAATTTAATATATATATATATATATTTCGTATAATTTCGACATTATATATAGCTATGCATTATAATATGATTATATATATATATTTTTTTTTTTTTTTTTTTTTGAAACCACCCGAAATGTAAAATGCGACGATATTAAATTTGCAGTATAGGTCATACATACATCAATATCAACAAAGAATCTGCGCATTTGTTCGAAAAACTTTCTCCTTTATTTTTATTATTATATGTATTATTTTTTTCATTATTATAAATAACGTAAAATTTTCAACGATCGTACTATAGTTTATAGATTAATAAGGATTTTAATCGGTTATATATTATTATCCTTATTTCATTATTATTGTAGGTATGTAATAAAGGTAGTAGTATGGTAAAAAAAAGACGTATAAGCTGATGTTCTGATAGTCTGATGATATCAATGATTGTGTTTACAATCTTTTTTTTTTTTTTTTTTTTTTTTTTCATTTTCATTTCTTCTTTTTCTTCTTCTTTTTATTTGTCGCGAAAAAAAAAAAAAAAACAATGGCTAAGAAAGATATACAACAGTATAATAATAATTATATTGTCTGTATATTATTATATAAAATAATCTATTAATTTTGCGGTATATGATAATTAAGATGAAGAAAGATTGTGAACATAACGATAAGTCAGTAAAATCTTGCCATAATAATACCATTACGATATATATATAGCGATATATGCGATCCTAGTTAGACTGAGCCAATAACAATATAATGTAATATACATAAATATAAATAAAATGCGTTAACGGGATATGCAGATATATATATTATATCTAGATATAATAATGAGAGAAAAAGAAAAAGAAAAAAAAAAAGTAAAAAAAAAAAAAAAAAAAACCTGCAGGAGAGAAGTAATAATATTTGAATGAACGTGACGATGATTATATATTGATATTATTAATAATTAATATTATATCTATATTATTATTATTATCAACTATATTGTAATGACAATGCTTTGTTATATTGTATGAGAATTGTAGTCTATTTTTCTGTTGAAGTGTTGTTATTGCCTATAATACGCTATGACTAGTTCATATTTTATGCATCGAGGCTGTCACTTAAATTAAAACAATAATGTTTAATATTAAATAATTAGTTTAAAACATAGTCATATCGTGAAAAAAAAAAACAAAAAAAAACAAAAACAAAAACAAACAAAAAAAAAAACAAAAAAAAAAAACAAAAGAAATTATGAAATCGAATGACGTGAAAAAATTTTTCATGTTCCATTACATAATATATAGTATATATACTACCTATATACTATATATACTATAACAATGGCCAATAATTAATTTATTAATTATAATAATAATAAAATAATTTGGCCGATGGATTTGATCATATATATACCATATATACCTATATAACAAATTTATATATTATTTAAAAATTTCTTAATATATTAGTTCCAGTATTGCACATTGTTAATATTTCTTTACCTGAAGAGAAAAAAATGAAAAAAAAACAAAAACAAAAAAAAAAAAAAAACAAAAAAAACAACAACAAAAAATAAATAAAGTCAGTCGATGTATTATTACACAATTAATAAAAAATAAAAAATAAAAAAATAAAAAAATAAAAAAATACCGTATAGGAATATTTTTTTAATTATGATGCTATATAGATAATTACTACTATTATATTGGAGGAAAGCCAAATTTTTTACTATCCTATATTAAAATATGAACTCTTTATCGCGATTTTTTTTTTTTTTTTTTTTTTTAATTATTATTATGAAATGTTATAAAATGAAGATACATTATAGAATTATTATCCTAATCCACCCAAAAAAAAAAAAAAAAAAAAATCCTTTCTCGCCATCAACCCACTGCAAGTCTCGTGTGACATGATTTTGCTAAAATTATACATTCGGTTTTGAAAAAAATTGTGTGTACATACATACACACATCCTCAGAATATTTGTTTAATACCGTAGAGTCGCAGACAGTGCTAAGCTACTATATAATATGCATAACATTTGTTCCTATAACACGGAAAAGCTATATTATTTTTTTTTTTTCAATGTAACAAACAAACAAAAATCACATTTCACGAGACGTAGTTTGATAAAAAAAAAAAAATAATAAAAATATTAAAAAAAAAAAAACAAAGAAAATTATGAAAAAAGCACAAAAAAATAAAAAAAATAATAATTAATAAAATAGAATGAACAAGAAAACCAACAATGTACAGCACGTTCATAAACTAGCATGTGAATTACAAAGTAAAATTTCAAATTTCCCGCGCAGTACATACATAATTGAATTTTCTTTTTTCTCGTTTGTGTTTATTTTCAAATTCTTCTATTTTCTAATGAAAGGAATAGCTAATTAAATTCCTTACGTCTGGCATTTTCTATAAATGTGTATAGAAAAAAAAAAAATAAAAAAAAGCTCGATCTTTTCTTATGCGTTAGCAGTCTAATTTCAAGGATAACAAAAAAATGAAAAAAAAAATAAAAAAAAAAAAGAACAAAAAGGAAAAAGGAACAAAGATTTCTTTCTCAAAAAGACAGAAAAAAAAAAAATTATTATTCTAGGTCTCAAAGCTAGTAATGAACACTCGTGTGCAAATTGAATCGCTTTTTAGAAAGACCTATAAGGTTTTATTGGTCTGACTGCAGCATGAATGTACGACAATATATTATTTATGCGATAATAAATTTCTCGTTTCTTATGACAATATATTGTATGGTATTGTAGAAAAGTTATAAGAAGGGATTTCAACGAGATTAATAATTGTCGGACAGAGTTCTACGGATCATGGTACTATAAAGTTATAGTGTGGTATAGTTGTGTTTCTAAAAAGCGTTTAAATTACCACAAACTTAATGTAATAATGTAAATTACATATGGATTAGACAAAAATTGTAATTGTTTGCATGAAAATATGAAGCGAAGAAAAGAAACGAAAAGAAAATCAAAGATAAGAAAAGAAAGAAAGAAAGAAAGAAAGAAAGAAAGAAAGAAAGAAAGAAAGAAAGAAAGAAAGAAAGAAAAACAATGTAAAACCACTAAATGAAAAACTATGTTAGCAATAGAAGCATTCCTCCAATACTACTAATGTTACGGGGATGATATAAATTATTGATGATGAGAGGTCGTTGATATTTTTTATCAATAAAGTCCTCAGCGAGGTCCATATACTGACTCACTCACTCACTCACAACATCTACTATTATGAATATGTGCTTTATATAGTTTAACAAAATAAACCATTACAAAAATCGATTGACTCTTATTGAATTCATACTACCTATATTTGTATATCCTATACCGTTATCAGTTTAATTTTTTTTTTTTTTTTTATTATTGCTTTAAACGAAAAAAAAAAAAAAATCTTTGGGAAAAACAGAATAGGGTCTAAGTTCTACATATTGATTTACATATTATAGTGTCATAATTCATATTTTATTTACAATTTCAAACATTTATAAATATAAGTATAAATATTATATATGCTTATATTATATATATTATATATAGGTAAGACAGAGTTTAACAAACAATTACCTATGTATTGATAATTTATACATATATATGTATATATATATATGCGGAGCATTTGAAAAGAAAAGAAAAGAAAAAGATGAAAAATATAAAAAAAAATGCATATATAAGAATCGCCCTAATACAGCCGTTGATATTATTTAATATCGGTAAGTACTGATTATTAATTAATTAATCAATTAATTAATTAAATTATTTATTTATTTATTTATTTATTTATTTATGTACATAATATAATAATTTCTACAATTAACTATTCATTTTAAGATCAAATGGCAAGAGTGCGCTTGATGTTAGAAGCAAATGAAAACTTAGTAGTGCACAAGTGATTGAATGAAACATTATTTTATCATGTTTATCAAATTTTTTTTACATTCAAAGTTTTCTATAATTTAAGGCTTCCATTTAATTATATATATCTGCAGAATAGTGCCTCGCACGTATAATATAGGTACGTATTATTTATACTGATTGGTTTAAACTAAGCAACGTAATCGTGAGACTATATTATAAAGTATATTACAATTATACCAACGATAAATAATAATTATTACTATTAAGGCCCATCCCTAGTCGCCCACCTCATTTTCGTCGATATGTATGACATTCCAATTATTATCCAAGCCCAGGCGTCGAAAATATACAAACAAAATGCACAGCGTCAATTCAAATTCAATTCTGAACACGTAAGTTCAAAAACATGTTCGTTCATGCGAAAATAGAGTCTGAAAATGGTTTTTACATTATTCGAATGTAAATTTCCTCGGCGGCCATGATTCGAATTACGTAAAAAAACATTTTAAGACTCTATATTCACACAAAACGAACATGTTTTTCGATCTATGTGTTCGGAATTGAATTTGAAACGGCGCTGTGCATTTTGTTTTTTGGTTTTCGACGCCTGGGTTCGGATAATGATCGAAATGTATCCTTTTTCAACCAAAAGGATGTGGGCGACTAGGGATCGGCCTTAATATCCATACTGTATTTGATACTTCAATGTACAGCCAATTCACAACCTAATGTAATCATGAAAATTACCTATGTGTCGTTTAAAAATTCAAAAATTCAATAACTGTAGTAATAGATCAAAAAAACAAAAAAAAAAAAAGGAATTCCCCCTCCCTCCAAGATCGCGATGTTATATTACAAGATTTCACATTTCATTGATTAATATAAATTTTGTGTACACAGGGTATCCTAACAGTGTACCAATAATAATATCATCTCGTAATTATAACTACATTCATATAAAAAAAAAAAACCAGCGTGCATACTTCCAAAATAAATCCGTCTATAATTTTACGATACAAATCGTTTCCCAGAATAAAATTACGCTTTACATTATTGTTATTTAATGGTATATTTTCGGTAAAAAAAAAAAACTCTTCTAATTATGATTATTACTAATAAAAAGTAAACATGCTAGTCTTAGGTTGTAATTTATTTATTTATTTATTTTTTTCCCCATTTTGTAAAAATTATCAATGAACCAACGATTCTTAGATATACTATATACTGCGTTGTAAACAAACTATTACACATATTTAGTACAGTTTAGTTTCAGGAAAGTGTAGGAAAGAGATTTTATTAGGAACTCATTCACTGTCACATATTATATTCCTACAAGAGAAGAAAAAAAAAAAAAAAAAATTCAGAAACCATAAATATTCTTTCGAGTTCTGAAGAGTTTTGCTTAATGTATAATAATTAAATAAATATATGGGACGGTTTTTCACGATTTAAAAGCTCGTTTTATTAATTAAAGTTGCCATTATGAAGATTATAATCGTCGGTAAATATTGTATTCGAAACTATACTGTACTCAATGTTTTCCTTTCGAATTTATCCAAAAAATAATAAGAAGAGAAGAAATAATTCACATCTGAGTTAAGGATGTATGTTCCTTACTGATACTTATAAACGGATTAAGAGATTAACGAATATTATACGAAAGTTTATTATCTCGGTTTTAAATTGATTTGAAACAAAAAAAAAAAAAATGACTTCAAGCTTTATTTGTAACTCCCTGTGATTAAAACTATAGTAATAATGAAATGAAGTATTTAATAAATTGCTAGGAACACTTGAGACCACAGTGTACATGCAGACATTGATAAAACTGTATAATATTGAAAATTTTTACTCTGATTTTGAAAATGAATTGATAATTTATAGCTCAAAATCGAATTCCAGTTATTAATTGAACATTAGAAATGACGGTAATTGCTTATGGGATGTTATACGTATATATGTATTAGACTGTCTAAAGAAAAAACGACATCTTCTTTTTGTTCGGGCCCTTTCGAAAATAGTTAGTGCTTAATATAAAGAAAATTGTCCCCAAAGCTTAGCTATGTAGCTTGAACACAGAATTAGCGCATTTGAAAATAAGATTTCCCATGTATTTCAAATGGCAAAATTTGTTTATCTTAGTTTTATTTTTATAATTCTCTTTATTCAACTGATAAGAATAAAGTAAATATACGGTTTTGAAGGGAAAAAAATTTCTGAGAAAATGTATGAAAAAAAAATTTTTAATTAATTTGTCGAAAAGTAAGTAGTAATCAAATATACATATGACTTTTAAACCACTGTAACTCGTTAACGGTTCAATCGAGCAACTTGGGCCAAAGAACTATTTTTGTAGATCATAAAATTCTCTACAAAACCCGTATATCTACTTTATTCTTATCAGTTGAATAAAGAGAGTTATAAAAATAAAACTAGGATAAACAAATTTTGCCATTTGAAATATATGGGGAATCTTATTTTCAAATGCGCTAATTCTGTGTTCATGCTACATAGCTGAGCTTTGGGGACAATTTTCTTTATATTAAGCACTAACTATTTTCGAAAGGGCCCGAACAAAAAGATGATGTCGTTTTTTTTTTACACAGTCTAATATGTATATTGTATAATGTATGAAATACTTGGCTATAATAATCACGATTTTATAGTATAATGAGAAATAATGTAGAAGAAGTAAAATGATCATTATTGTAAAAGTACTGCAGGGTCTAAGTATTCCTAAAACCAGTATGTAATTGTATTCGTTGAGACGTAGTATAAAATATTCAATACTTTAAAAATGAATATTAAGGCTTTGTCACAATGTCGAAACATAATAATTAATAATACACACCCTAGCTTGAATTAAACAGGTGATAAAAATTAAATGAAAAAACAAAAAAAAAAAAAAAAAAAGAGCATTCAAACTACTATTCGACAAAGGTTCTATAATATCTATTGTTATTTATATATTATAACATCACAGAAAGCTCATGCCATGAAAATAAATTCTTGTTTCTTTAAAAATTCACGTCATTTTCACAGGAAGGAAGGGAGAGAGAGGGAAGGAGGAGTGGGATCAAAATACGCGAGTAATTAATATATTTTTTTTTTTTTTTTCTTTTTCTTTTACTTGAATAATCCAAGAAATAAGACACTTCATGAAGAATACTGCTAAATACATTGATCTACAAACATGAGCCGTCTGCAATACTTGTAGGTATGTAGCCTCTTTTGTATACTATACCTTATATTTATATTATATATATAATTTTTTTAATTTTTTTAATTATTATTTCTTTTTTTTTTTGTTACCCCGTGATAACGAATCTAACAACCGTTTTTTCTTTCTTTCTTTCAGTTATGTAACAAATATGCTTTACATTATTCGTTACGTTATTATATAATATATATATATATATATACTTTAATGAATATTAGCTATCAGTTATTCAAAAAATTATCATCTTTGAATATACTAATATCGAATTTCAAAGGCATTGAATCATTCTAACAGTCGATATCACGTCTAGTTGCGTATTATTCATTCATCATACATACAAGAATCTCCATGAATATCAACTTATTCAATATTTTTATAAAAAAAAAAAACAATAAAATAAAAAAAACAAAAAAAAAAACAAAAAAGCTTTTCTTCACGGATATCCTTATTACACTAACATAAGTATAAGCCCTGTCCATAAATTCATAACGACTTATCTATGTAGTCATTTTCAGACTGATCTCTACAATGATTGGTCAAAGACATTTGCCGGGATTCTGAGAGCACCATTGTGGCCATAAAGGCTCTGTGTGAATTCCTCGATTACGGAGAAGTTCTCTGTGGGCAGAGAGACGTGTGTACACACTCTCTTCTATCGAATAACCATTGGACAAAGGGTCGGTCCTGAAATTAAAAAGAGAAGAGAATACCGTAGAGATGTTACGGGCCTAAGATTTGAAAACCAGTAAAACAGATCTTTGATAATGCATAATTTAACGAACCATAATCTTTCTGCAATTGCAGATGCCCTTGGCCATAGTCTTGGCCCTAAAGATGATGGTCCGGCTTGTTCTGACCAGAGCGCAGCTTCTCCCCCAAGAATAAACGCAGCTTCTTTAGCGCCATATTCTCTCCAAGGTCTGTGATTATACACGGTTTGCCAGGTCCTATATTCGCCGCAAGCTGCTTCTCCGGTCTCTCGCCATCTACCAAAACCGCAATCCAAATACCACGCGTCAACGTGAGATAGAATAACTCGGAAACCATCTTCCAAAAGCTCGGGAGTTTCGAGCCAGTTGCTTCCACCCCAAGATTGAATAACGTGGACCTTGAAATGTACCGAAATATAGATATTTGCGCAAAATTTGAATACATTTATGTATAGAGATTGGTAATACATTAGTTTCTGTTCAAATAAAAGTTTGAATTATCCAAAATCACTACTTATCACCTGAGGGTCAAAGTACGTGTTAATGTATGGCCGTTTGGTAAGCGGAGAACTCCAGATGACTACAGCTTTTGGTGTTTGACCATGATTAGCCTTGATCACCTTGGCTAATGTTTTGGTTTCAAAATCTGCCCATAAACCATGCAGATCAGTTATATTTTGAGCCTGCATTGCCATTGAAATATTATTGTATTGTGCCCAGCATTCTAAATTCACTTCGTCTCCTCCTATATGAATAATGTCCCGAATTTCTGTGAGGTCTAAAAGCTCTTTGTAAAGTCCTGCCAGGATGTTATAGGAATGTTCATTTATTGGATTGAGCTGCCCACAGTTTGGCTCTCCGCAGAATGTCGACCATGGTTGTTGATCGACGCAAAGAGCCAATTCTCCAAGCCCGTGTTCTGCTCCTATAAATAAGACGAAAGAATACTCATCATTTTTTGCATCCTGGACTAACAATAAGATATTAGAATTTAATTTCCAACGTTTAGTCTCACCCCATTGCCACCCAGCGCCAGCATGAGCAGGTGCATCTATTTCGATAAGGATCCTTATCCCTCTTATGTTGGCGTAGTCAACAAAGTCCTTGACATCCTCAGGAGTGTAAACTTGATCTCCGCTGAATGCACCCCATCTTGCCATTTCTGGAAATTGAGCAGAGTCGAAAGGAAAACTTTGAGAATCGCTGATGTGCCAGTGAAAGGTGTTTAATTTTGAAGCTGCCATCCCATCGATAACTCTCTTCAATTCTTGAATAGAGAAAAACTGTCTTCCTGTGTCTATCAACACTCCTCGATAGCTGAACGTCGGTTTGTCTTCAATTAATGCGGACGAGATTGCTCTCAGGATTCCGTTCTTGCCAGCTACCTCATCCCACCAAATCATTTGACTCAACGTCTCAAGTCCATGTCTAACTCCGTAGTAACTTTTGGCGGTAATTTTTGCCTCCAAAAGTTTACCTTTTAATGTTACTTCAAATTTGTAGGATTCATCAGTCTTTAAAGATAGTTTTGTATCGCGTGTGTCACCCGCTGATAAATATATTACAAAATTATCAACGCTAGATCTGGCCTTGGCGTTCTGTACTTTTATCAGACTTCTTATATTGCCTGAAACACACAGATAAATCTCGTTGCTTTTCTTTCTTTCTTTCTTTCCTAATTTTTCTAAACACATATTTACAAAATGTTTCCCTCTTCCTTTTTCAACTGCAGAATATTCGGACAAGGCAAAACACGATCGATGAGAATTACCTAAAAATACATCCTTGGCATGTTCCAAGAGATTTTTCACCTCCTGATTGCTGGTGTTTACAGTGACTAATGATATTTGCTGAAGGTGAAACGTGACGCTGTTTTCACCAAGAAAAGTGTAACCCGTTGGACGAGGCCATATTAAACGAGTATTTCCTCCGCAAAGAGCGGTACAAGTTGAGAATGAAGTTCTAGAGGACCTTACAGCTCTCCTTTCGCAACGTCCTGCGATACAGGCCCAAGTCCATGGGCTCTGGAATATCCTATTGAACAAAGACAATAAGAGTTTAATTTATCGATGATCTAATCTGAGAATGGGACCAATTATAAATAAGGAAATTATTTTGAAAAAATAAAAAAAAAAACAAAAAACTATCACAGCACAGACTGATATCATGATATATTATATTTCTCTTTATAGATTACTTCTACATTCTTATGTGCCCTCAAACTGTTACGATTAAATTCACAATAATAAACAGCAAAAATTACAGTGTAGTTATTTTGCATATACAGGGTGTATACTTTGTACATTTACTTTAAATTTCATTTCAATATACAAATGTGTAAGGGGAGAACAAATATATGAACATTATTACAGTTATCATATTATCGTCATCGATGATAACTTTTGTATGAATGTAGTGGGTAATGGTATAAATTATGCAATTAAATATATAGAAATGAAATATTTGTTAATATATGTATAAGAATTAGTATAAGTATTCGATTGGACCAATTTATTTTCAGTTTAACGTAATGATGCAGGAGAGATGATATTATAATTTATCTGCACTGATATCAACAATCACTTTTTAACTACGTACCGATAAGGAATAATTTCTGAGCAAATTTCCACCACTAAATAAATAAAAAAAAATAAAAATAAAACTACATGTAATGTGTTATATTTGAATAATTTCCTCAAGGGATTCAAATACATAGTTGAAAATTATTCAAAAACTACAAAAGTTCTGTTTGATAATATGTACTACCTGAATGGTGCAATTGATTATGTAAGACAGACGATGTAGGTATGTAATTATGTTTTAAGTAGTGGAATTTTATTGTTTGATCAGAAAAATTTGACTAAATTAGAGGATTTTAGTTTTTTCTAACTTGTCAATTTTCCAATTGATTACCTATTATGTATATCCGAATATTCATATAGCTTCGTTTCTGGACTTTCAGAGGTCTGGTTGTTGCCCACGAAAGTGACCAATTGTTGCAACTGCTTCAGACTGTAATTGATCACTATATATCTTGAGGATATTTATACCTAATTGGAATGCTTGGATGTTGGGGAATAACACATTAATATCAATAAAAAAAAAAAAAAAAAAAAACAAGAAATAAAATACAAAAAAAAAAAAAAAACAACTAATTCTACTTATTCTTTAATTTCACCTATATAATAATAAACATTTTTTCAACTTCAATTTCCAATTATGATATAATTATGCGTAAGAAATGCATGCCAGAATCAGTATTTTTCTATTAATAAAATTGATACGCGAATACGAGCAGCTAATTTTATCAATTTGGAACTCGAATTTTTAATTATTTCTATTTTATTTGTTTCGAAATTTAATTCAACCAAATAATTTGAGATGCTCTTTTTGTGATGTGCTCGGATTAAATATTATAGTATACCAAAAATTATATCGATTATTGATTTTAATATCTAAATAAATTGAACAAATTAATAAAATTAAAAAAAAAATAAAAAGGAACCGCATATATATATACACAAATCGATTTGGGAATTATTATGATATTAGTATTTCTTCCGCCACCAAATGCTGAAACATTTATTTATTTGAAATAATTTTTTCTTATTTTTTATAATTTATCTTCTTACCTTCTCGCAGTAAAAGGCTGAAGGGAGACAATTGGTGGGGCACGTGCGTACATCGCGATTAGAAGGACCCCCATCACCAGTATAAGGACGACAAGAGCCCGTCTCATTTTTCCGCTGGGCACACCGCCCACCATCCTTGCTAGCCTTTAACAATAAGGAAAAAAAAAATTAAGATAACGATCAATCAGATGTGATATATTTTTATTTTTTTTTTTTCTTGTTTAGTAAACGGCGTGTGTTAGTTTATCAAAATTTGCATATAGGTACACAGAAAAAAAAGGTTAACTTGAGCCAAGAAAATTATTCTTGATTCAAGATAATTTTGCGGTCCAAAAATGCGAAGACCGAAATTTTCTCGGATCAAATCAAAATTTTTCGCGAACCAAGAAAATTTTTCAAATTTTCCAAAATTTTGATTTAATCTGAGAAAATTTCTCAAAATTTCATTTTTGGACCGCAAAATTATCTTGAATTTTCCAAATTGTTCTAAATTTTCTTGGTTCGAGAAAAATTTTGATTTGATCCGAGAAAATTTCGGTCTTCATTTTTGGACCGCAAAATTATCTTGAATTTTCCAAATTGTTCTAAATTTTCTTGGTTCGAGAAAAATTTTGATTTGATCCGAGAAAATTTCGGTCTTCATTTTTGGACCGCAAAATTATCTTGAATTTTCCAAATTGTTCTAAATTTTCTTGGTTCGAGAAAAATTTTGATTTGATCCGAGAAAATTTCGGTCTTCATTTTTGGATCGCAAAATTATCTTGAATTTTCCAAATTGTTCTAAATTTTCTTGGTTCGAGAAAAATTTTGATTTGATCCGAGAAAATTTCGGTCTTCAATTTTGGACCGCAAAATTATCTTGAATTTTCCAAATTTTCCAAATTTTTTTGGTTCGAGAAAAATTTTCATTTGATCTGAGAAAATTTCGGTCTTCAATTTTGGAAAGCAAAATTATCTTGAATTTCTCCAAATTTTCCAAATTTGCTTGGTTCGAGAAAAATTTTCATTTGATCTGAGAAAATTTCGGTCTTCAATTTTGGAAAGCAAAATTATCGTGAATTTCTCCAAATTTTCCAAATTTTCTTGGTTCGAGAAAAATTTTCATTTGATCCGAGAAAATTTCGGTCTTCATTTTTGGACCGCAAAATTATCTTGAATTTTCCAAATTGTTCTAAATTTTCTTGGTTCGAGAAAAATTTTGATTTAATCCGAGAAAATTTCGGTCTTCATTTTTGGACCGCAAAATTATCTTGAATCAAGTCAACATCTCTTTCTGTGTACAAAAGAAAATAATTCTTTATAAAATAAATCTAAAAAATATGAAAACTTAGGCGGGGTTTTTTTTTTTTATTCTGCAGGAGTTAATTTGGATGTTTTCACATGGTCGCGCTTTTCTACCCTTTATCACATAATTTGACTATGAAAAATTTTACGCTTGCATATCCTTGAGACCCGCGTGAGTGAGGCAAAGTAACAAGCTAAAAGAGCCATTCAATTTCACCTGCGAAGTCCAACTTGTCAGGAACCTAGGTGTGTACCTACTACGTTTATAAGCTCTTTTTAGGTCGCACATATAGTACTAAAAGTCGAGGTCAAAAATACACTGTCTCTTGTTAGCAGAGTGCGGAAGCTCTATACCTCATAGTACGGTTGGTTTTTGAATTGTTTTAGGAATAGGTAGTATAAAATGAGGAAAAACAAAAGACCTGGAAAAAGTAAAGAATAAAAAAATAAAAATAAAAAAAAAAAAAAAAAAATTAGAGACCAAAGAATATAGGGAAGAGAAGGGAATAAAATATATAAAAGGTTCTGCTAGCTAGGTGGATTCAAGGAGAGTTTGCGCGTAGGTTCGCATTATATTATGCGAAGAGACGAATATATTACCACCGCACCGATATAATATAATGACTAGGTACGAGGTACATTTCAGTAATTTCTATTCATTCTAATAACTTTACAGCTCAGTTGAATGTAATTAAAAATGTCGTTGTACAAATTTGTACTTTTCTTTATTTATCAATTTTTTTTTTTTTTTTTTTTTTGGTTTTTCAATTTTTTTTACAAACTTTCGCGTCTCAATCCGTCCCCAATTAGGTACCTACGTCATATCCTGCATATTCATTACATCAGCTACTGTGCTATAAGCTTCTAAAGCTTTTCGTATATAGCGTATATATACCATATTTTCATTTTTCTTTTTTCCGTATATTTTATAATGTTTTTGTCGTTACTGCATAAACGTGATATTCAACATTTCAACAAAACCTTGGCATGCAGTTTTATATTTGAATAAAATATTTTCCCCCATCCTGCATGAATGAAAATTTCTCTGTATAACGATCTTCTCTGCGTATATAGCTCGCGCTTCTGACATAACTTAACAAACTTTTCACCCGCCCCTCCCTCCCGTTTCTAGCCTAGTTCTACCCATATAATTACGAAACTTTTCCAGAAATGTCGATTATTTGCAAATCTTTTTTTTTTTTTGATTTTTTTTTTTTTTTGCCCGTTTTTTTTTTTTTTTTCGATCTTCACACTCTTCAATTTTCGAGCTATATCAGAATATCTTGTCGCTATAATATCATATCAGTGACGTAACAGAACTACGTCACATAGGACGGAGAAGCATTTCCAAGTACGTTTAAATATGCATCATGCGGACGCACTATACTATGTCTATACCTACGTCTATGTATAGACCAAGAAGAAAGAGACCCTATTATTTGATATTTTTAGAAACTAGAGTGTAGGGTTCGACAGCTGGTATAATTTCTAATGACTAATGGAGATTCTGACTTATAGTTATAAGTTTCCCTAAATTTACGTCTTCTTATATCGTTATTATCATATCGCGTCACTAATATGCAACAAAGTCGTAAGCGCAAAAAAAAAAAAAAAAAAAAAAAATTTCGTGTTTTTGGTGGCAAAATCTTTTTCGTGCCATATAACATCGTTTGGGCATATCAGCAAAAAAAAAAAAATTTTTTTGGCGCTTACGACCTTATGGCATTAGTGACGCGATATCATTTCATATAGAATCGCGATATTATATACGTCAGGATTTTCGATTTCTTTCGAATTCAAAAACTCTGATGTTTTACTGTAATATTCTTCATTCGATAATTTTCGGGATGAATGGATATTAGGTACGGGACGAATTGCGTTGTAACAGCCAATAAGAATAGAGTTTTTGAAAAGCTGTATATCGCGTCACTAATGCCATAAAGTCGTAAGTGCAAAAAAAAAAAAAAAAAATGTCGTGTTTTTGGTGGCAAAATTTTTTTCGTGCTATATAACATCGTTTGGGCATATCCGCAAAAAAAATATTTTTTTGGCGTTTACGACCTTATGGCATTAGACACGCGATATATACATTTTACAGGAGGAACCACACGGGGGGAAATGACGGTGACAATGGGGTTCCGTCCACAATTCGAAAGCTTGCAAGTCACACAACGATAATTTGACAGCGGTGGTAAAACGGGCGAAAATCCGGGGGTAAAAATTCCAGCCCCCCCCCCCCCCCCCCCCCCCCCAACTAAAGTGGCCATCGTTCGACGCCCGAACGATTTTCACAGCTGCAGACTTTTTAAAGAGTTTCCGGCGTTTAGAAAATTTTTCAAACCCCCTTCACCTCCTACCTACCTACCCTAATCGTACATTCGAAAACACCGTTTTCAAACTGTTCATCGAATTTCTAGATCGATTTTATACGTATAATATTTAAAGGTGATATAAAATATAAATACGATCTTAAACAATGAAAAAAATATTGATGACTAATCAAGGAATGTTCTTTTTTTTTATATTAAATCAAAAAATAGCGCAAGTGGGTTTGTTTCAAATAATAATAATAATAATAATAATAATAATAATAATAATAATAATAATAATAATAATAATAATAATAATAATAGTAGTAAGAAGTGAAAAATTATTCTTTTGAAAATATACAGACTGAGGTAACGTACGATGAAAAGCTCTCTGCTTCCTGATCTTGAAACTTGCGTTGTTATTCCGCGAGGTTTGCTCCCCGGGGTACATTATATTTCTATAGCGAGTCCAGTGACTAGTACCTACCTCACCTAAAACCATTGCGTAAAATATAAGAGTTAAACTTGTGGCGGCGAACTATTTAGCTGGTTGGGCCCTAAAGGGATTTTTACGAAAAAACGTTATAGCTTACACCTATATAGAAACCTA
The DNA here is from genome assembly GCA_943736025.1 of Tenthredo mesomela. Lineage (NCBI taxonomy): Eukaryota > Metazoa > Arthropoda > Insecta > Hymenoptera > Tenthredinidae > Tenthredo > Tenthredo mesomela. The sequence goes on along the minus strand of OX031013.1, from coordinate 57,175,853 downwards.
TACAACCCTATACCTATACTTACATACTAGGTATCAAACCCACTTTGCTTTTACTATATGGTGGAAAAAGTTTTTTCTACCTCTTTTAGATTGATACCCAGCTGCTTGTTTTCTCCAGAGTTTTGGGTTTCGGAACCTTGTATATTAAGGGGACCAGTAGGTACAGCGACTTTTCGAGAAATTATCATAGTCCGAAATGAATTTATTTCATAACCAAAGTTCATTTCACATAAAAATATTTTTCTTTTACAAAATCATGTGTCGTAAGGATTTTAGAACACCGTTGGACCGATTCAGGTAATCTTGGATTCATTTTCTTCAGAAAACAAATCCTCATCATGTGAATGCAGGAATTTTGAAAATTTTTCGTTTTGGCCAAGTTATTTAAGAAATGAGTGATAATAATTTTTGCAAATTTGGTAAATTGATCACAACTTATTACATAATTTTTTATTTTCAAAATTCCTACATTCACATGATGAGGATTTGTTTTCTCAAGAAAATGAATTCAAGATGACCTGAATCGGTCCAACGGTGCTCTAAAATCCTTACGACACATGATTTTTAAAAATACAAATATTTTGATGTCAAATGAACTTTGGTTATGAAATAAATTCATTTCTGACTATGATAATTTCTCGAAAAGTCGCTGTACTGGTCCCCTTATAAGGTGTACTGTACACACCTTTTTAGCACAAAAATTTTCAAACTTTTTACTGATTTTAGTTTTCATTAAAAATCAGTGAAGAAAGTTTATTTTCCTATATGGGTGGTTCTACTCAAGAAGGACGAAAATCGGATCATTTTAGGCACGACATTTTTTTTTGCATATGAGGTTACACAAGTAGCCTAAGTTCTAGCTCAAGTCTTTCTTGTACTTATCTAAAACGGGGCAGTCAAAAAAATAAGATACAAGAATTTTATAGTCGTTAATAGTTTTGTAAATTTTATAACTTGGAAAACATTGATGTTACAAAAAAAAAGTTACAAATAAAAAAGATGGGAAATTTGATAATCCATAAAAAAGATTTCAATACATTTTGTCGTAAAGTCGATGGTTTGCGAAATATAGATTGAAAAGTGTTATCCAAGATGGTGTCGACCCTGATAACGATAAGAGGTCGCCATTTTGGATTTAGTATCAGGAGACACCCCCCGATCAGCCCTGAAAATATTCCATGTTCCTTATTTTTTTACCAATCACCAGTTTCGAATTACCTATTTACTGGGCCAGGAGACTGAGGCCAGGATACTGAGGTTTTTCTTACTTTTTAGCTAATAAATCGTCAATACAACGTTTAACGATGAAATTATGCAATTCGACATTTGAATCCTAAGTATTTATAAATTATAAATGTAATAATAAATACCTACAAAATATATTATTTACGAAAACGAGTACCAGGATACTGAGAATCTGATTGGCCGCGACACAATCTCACTCACATAATTCATCGTGTCGACTGAACCATCGACAAACCGAAACGAATACCAGCGATCATAAGCCAACTTGACTTCGGTTATTCACCTAAATAGAGCAGCAGCGCGCTAGATATGCTAATTCATCCTAATTTTAAGGTGTTTCGATGTGGCAGGAGACTGAGGTAAATGTCAAGAGACAAAGTTCAATTAACCGGTTCACTGGTGGACCCGAAATCAACGTTTTGTGCCAAAACTGGTGAAGGGAAATAATTTCGTATTCAACATGAAGCCCAAAAAACTCAGGAACATCAAGTTTGATGTAAATCCGTTCAAAACTGACAGAGATATCCACGTTGCACATATATGTGCCATTACCAGTTGTGGCACTTTTTCTTTTTGCACATATATGTGCCCTTACCAGTGAACCAGTTAAGTATTTTCAATAAAATTTAATAATAGTAGTAAAATTAGATGAATGCATTGAAACACTTATGATTACATTTCTGTTTCTGAGTGCAGATTTCACGTATTATACTTGAAATTGAGTTTTAATTCAACATTGAAACTTTCATTTCGGAGAAGAGACATGCCAGGAGACTGAGAATTTGGCACTTTAAAGTACAATTTTTGTAAATAATATCTTTGGGATCGAGCTAATTTTCAGTGTCAAACTAGAAATGATTGAGATGTTCAGTTTTGATCCTAAATCAATGCAATATAAGTGCAAAAAATATACAAAAGCAGGTGAGCCACAGAATATTCCCTCGTGAGTAGAACCACCCATATATAGGAACGAAAAATGATACAGAAATGTTTGTTCCCCGCGCATTGCTGTTTTTTGCGTTTCATCAACTCGTTTGTTGTTAATCTGTTCAAATTTCCGTTCGCGGTATATGGAAAGGAAAGGTTTACCTTTTTTTCTTTTTTTTTTCTTTTTTTTTTTTTTTTTTTTTTTTTCGGGAATTCATATGTACCTATACACCGTTGTACATACTACATACATACATATATATATAGACATAAACTGATGATATAGTAAAATGAATAAAACAGTATCTCTCAGGCTATGTACACAGGGAATCCCCGCAGAACAACGACACGGAAATGGCCGGATGGACGATACGCTGCGGGTTCCGTATAAACGGTATTACCAAAAATCCGAAATAGTAGCTGCGTAAAATTCCACCCCACCAAAAAAAAAAAAAAAAAAAAAAAGAGGAAGAAAGAAGAAATAGATAAAGAATAAATCGTGGGCGTATATAAGAAACCTCTTTATAAGTCTAAAATGATATTTGAATGTGATATTAATTCCGCAGAATTCAATTTTTCTCATTTTATTTTAATTTGAAATAAAATTTCACAAGAAATATTTAAGAAGAAAAAAAAATAAAATAAAATAGAAGTAAAATGTTCACGACTCAGCTATACAGACTATTACCTCATATATATTAAATTATTAGAGCTGTATACTCGGTCTCGTAGCATTGCGGATTTGATAGTTTTTGGATTAAGCTATACGTATATATATATATACGCCACGTTTGTCTACAACTTTATTCAGATCACATGACGTGTTATTATATGTATATAATAATATGCGATATAAAAATAAAATTGTGAAAATTTTCACGTTCTAAATCCGTATATAGAGTGAGTAAAAGAAGAAAAAGAAAAAGAAAAAGAAAAAAAAAAAAAAAAGACCAAGGATCGTTTTTTAACACGTATAGAAAAGCTTCTTCGTACGATATTTAAGAACAGTATACAGGTATATATACTCGGTGAAAATCGTTGGTTTTAAAAACATTCGTAAACGAGAGAACAAGAAAAAAAAAAAAAAAAAAAAACAAGAAAAAAGAAAAAGAAAAAAAAAAGGCAGAATAATATCATCCTGCAACATACTGCGCACTGCACACTATGCAGTATGTATATCTAAGCGAAAGACTCCTGTGTTACGCGAAAACTCGATTAATCGAATGACAAGTTTATTTTATCGAACTTTCAGGCAGGCGCCTCTCGCTCGGTTCAATTCAAATAATTCTAATTCAACGATATAATAAAAGTTAGGTATAAAATTGAATCAATTTATTACTCGCCGAGTCGCACAATTAATTTTATTATATTATCTCGTACATCGCAAAATCCCTTCGATCTATATCTGAGTATTATAGAGAATAAACAAAAAAAAAAAAAAATGAATAAACACGTAATTATTCACCGAAGAGTACGAGTTATACTTTCGATCTAAAATTACGTCACATCCTGCACCAACATATCCGAGTTTCTACGGTAAATAATGCAAATTATGCGGATTGGCTCATTTGTTTTATGGATTTTTAGGCTGCTCCTAGCTACGTGTTTTAAGGTGTGTACGTACGTACGTACGTACATAATATTCGTGTAAGTTCAGTAAGTATAATACATGAAAGAAAAAGAAACAAAAAAAAAAAAAAAAACGTAGATAGCCGCACGCTTATATCTAAATGAAAAAACCACAACCGCGAAAACATTTTTCAAATAGGTGTATATAGGTACTCTCTATATAGTAGACCGGTTCAAAAAAATCGAATATTCTTTTTTTTTTTTTTTTCAATTTTTGCATTGAAATACTTTCGGGGGGATGAAAAAAGATGCCTGTTAAAAGCGGAGCTCTTAATATCAAGATTTAGAGGTCGCTCATCGCGGATTTCTATTTTCCATTTAAATAGCATAGGAATTTTTTTTTTTTTTTTTCTTCAGAATTTCGTAGCTCACAAACCAATGAACAAATCCAAATGACTCTTACATATTTTGATAGGGGATCGAACACTCTAAAAAATGTATCTATCATTGTGGAAAAAAAATCACAAAAAAAAAAAAAAAATAGTTAACTCAACTATAAATTGAAATTTGAGCTTGAATAACTTTGGAAGGAGTCAATTTATCAAAAAATGATAAGAGAAGCTTTTTGTAGAGTGTTCAATTTCCTATGAAAATATGTTTGAGTCATTTGGATTTGTTCATTGGTTTGTGAGCTACAAAATTATGAAAAAAAAAAAAAAAATTTCCTATGCTATTCAAATGGAAAATAGAAATTCGCGATGAGCGATCTCTAAATCTTAATATTAAGAGCTCCGCTTTTAACAGGCATCTTTTCTCAACCCCCCGAAAGTATTTCAATGCGAAAATTGAAAAAAAAAAAAAAATAATAGTCGATTTTTTTGAACCGGTCTACTATATAATCACCATCGTAAGGAAATGAACAATAAAAAAAAAAAAAAAAAAAAAAAAAACCAGAAGAAAAGTCGAAAGAGCAGTAAACAACGTTTTTTCTTTTTATCCGCAAAGTGCACTGTAAAGGTTTCTTTTTTTTTTTTTTTTTTTTTTTATCCATTTTGTCTTTATATACCTCTGTGTACCTGTATTTATCTTTCGCCTTTTCCGTTCAGCTGCATCGCTCGAGATATATAGGAAATAGTGTCTTGGTTCCTGAGCGAGTTTTAGGTGCAAGTATCTATCTGTGACTATATGTGCAGACTGTTTCAGGGTAGTTTTAAGAGACTGCGTACCTATATTTCCGAATCGTTGGATTATCGACCAGGTATATTTTTCACGACAACTATTTTTAGTACAATTTTACCGCGTGTAAAAGTAGTTAGGTATAGGATATATAGAGAGGTGTATATATATATATATATATATATATACTACGTCACGTTATCGAGCGACAGGGCTCATAGCTTTGTCCTCTATCAGGTTTACCCGCGACTAGCAAACACATTAGGTAACCCGATTCTATGCAACGTCCAATAGCGAGTCTAGATTAAATGGTATCCACCAATCGGCCGAGTGCTTTGACAACGGTTCCTCTCTGTATACTCACGAGCCACAATGGCCCTTTCCTACATTGCTAGGGGTTCTGAACCAACCAACTCGACTCCATCCGACACGCAACCTTATATATTACGATATATATCCGTTCCGGAGCCAATAGACGCGTGAATACTCGCAACTAATACGTGAAGTCAAAAGAAACAAAAAAAAAAAGAAAAAAAAAAGTTAGTCAAGGTTTAATCAAAAAGACTTTAAGAAAATTTTATTACACTTCCTTTCTTAATATATTTTACGAGATTTCATGGGGTTTTTCGTAATTGCGGATGTGCCGGATTTTGTAAGGGATTTTCATGAAATTGAAAGAAGAATTTTATATACCTACACAGAAAGAAAGGTTGACTTGATTTAAGATAATTTTGCGGTACAAAAGTGAAGACCGACATTTTCTCGGATCAAATCAAAATTTTTCTCGAACCAAGAAAATTGCGAAAATTGTTCCAAATTTTGGAAAAAAAAATTTGGAAAATTGTTCCAAATTTTTCTCGAACCAAGAAAATTTGGAAAATTCCAAATTCGGAAAATTTTCCAAATTCTCTTGGTTCGAGAAAAATTTGGAACAATTTTCCAAATTTCTTTTACCAAAATTTGGAACAATTTTCCAAAATTTGGAACAATTTTCCAAAATTTGGAACAATTTTCCAAAATTTGGAAAATTGTTCCAAATTTTGGAACAATTTTCCAAATTTTGTTTTTCCAAAATTTGGAACTATTTTCCAAATTTTGTTTTTCCAAAATTTGGAACAATTGTCCCAATTTTCTTGGTTCGAGAAAAATTTTGATTTGATCCAAGAAAATTTCGGTCTTCATTTTTGGACGGCAAAATTATCTTGAATCAAGAATAATTTTCTTGGCTCAAGTTTAAACTTTTTTTCTGTGTATATATGGGATTTAATGGAAAGGATATGTTGTGGATTCCGACAAGATTTATCATAAGACTTTTTATATAATAATGGAATTTAGTTGCATTTCATGGGATATCATATATATATATATATACATATACAGTATACATGAGACCCCGTATATATTCTCATGGTAATTCTTCTACAAAGTTGATATAATACGACAATATATTTTACAAAAAATTCCTTGAAATTTCATGCAAAATTTATCAGAGCCCCATAATAGCTTTTGTAATGAAATTTGATATTATTTTTCAAACAAGTATTTTTTTTTTTTTTTTTTTTTTAATACATAGGTATAGGTACATATATCAATTTACGTTATTGGATAAAAATTATCCTTTTATTATATACGCATGTAGAATTTTAGCAAATATTGAAACGATTATTATATATATACCGAGAATTATAACATCGGCAATGTTTCATGCGGAATTTCATAAAATCGAACACACACACACACACATAATTATATAATATCCGCGTATGGAATTAAATATAATTTAATAAACTAGAAATAAAATAATGAAAATATGATATTATAGAAAATAGACCTCATCTATGGATATATACTATAACTATAATATGATAGAATTTCGTGAAATCAGCGTGCAGTGGGTATGTTGTTTTAAAATTAGTCTGACCTGAAACGGAACATTCCACTGCCTCCGGCCGCGAGCGTACCGGCGCAGGATCCACCGACTTTACTACTAGCTGACAAGCCCCGGCGTTACCAGTAGTAAAAGTTTCGATAAGACCGCAACAACGAACACTGTGATTCACGTGCGGTTACAAAAAAAAAAAAAAAAAAAAAAAAAAAATGAGAAAAAAGAAAATAATACAGTATAAATAAAAAAAAAAAAATAAATAAAAAAAAAAAAAAAAAACTAAATAAATAACAACAAGGGGGATGGTGGAGTGAGAATTGAACAGCATGAAAATCGTACCTCCTGCAGCAACAGCAGCAGCAGCAGTCTCCAGCCATGCTTCGTACGATTAACTTTAATGCGAGTAGAACAACCCCTGTTCAGCTATTTTACCATTCGACATTCCCTCATGGATATACTATACCCTAACTCTGGCTAACTGCCAGTCGATTTTATACAGTACCTATACGAACGTTACGGAGGATGCCAGTGTATTACCATTTATCGGTCATGGTAAGACAGACGGTAGATCATAAACCATAGAATAGAACTGCTATATCCGTATTATACATAAAAGATATGATAAGGCTTGGGGGCTATAATCAGTTAACCTTCGGGTCGCATTATATTGAGGACAGTATAATATAAAATACGACGCCGGAAGCTTAATTTTTACGTCAAAAATTTATATAATATAGTATAGCTAAGGGTAAAAATTTGTTGGAAAATTTAGTTTTTAATATTTGATTATGTTTACATTTTCTTTTTTCGTTTTTTTATATTCTTCTTCTTCTTCTTCTTCTTCTTTTTATATTCACCTACTTTAACAGTTTTACACGTTTTTTTTTTTTTTTTTTTTTTTCTACTGTTTTGCCCTAGCTACCCCACGAGAACTCTTCAACTTTTACGAGAGTTTATATAAATCCAAAGTAGCATTATTCACTTATTTTATTTTATTTTTTATTTTTTTATTATTATTATTTTTTTCATTTTTTTTTTTTTTTTTTGCTACTCAGACGTTGAAACATTATTCCACATCGTATATATAGTATATAGTATATATATACAGCGGGGTAGTACCTCATACTATGTACGAAATTAGGTTGAAATGAAAATACAAGATATAGTATACCTGCAGCGGAAAATCTGCAGAAAACAGGAAATAACTTTCTATAAACTTGAATTGCTGAAACCTTTAATTATTGCACACAAAGACAAGAAAGTATGTATGAAAAAAAAAAAAAAAAAAAAAAAAAATGTTCAGTTTATTTAACTTCCATTTATAAATCTCTAACGGCTAAAGTATATATATTAGGGTGTTTCATTTTTAGGCAATATTTTTTTTTTTTTCTATGGCATACCAGAAAATCTTATACTTTATAAAAAAAAAAATAAAAAATTTTGCCGCCTGGTAAAAGATTTTAGGTCTAATAGCGGCTTAGCTCATTCAAAAATTCGATTTCCCACCCAAATAACACAGAAAATTTTTTTTTTTTTTTTTTTGTTTAATTGAATTTTTCGTTGTAAAATTTTTTTTTCGAAAAAATTTTCGTATAGCTTTTGAAGGAAATTAAATTCTCTACAAAAATGTCTCTGTGGTCGAAGACCGTACAACCAGTAGTTTCGGAGTTATAGCGAAAATTGTTCATGTTTGACGCGCTCGATGATCGTAGTTCCACTTTGATCTTTGATGGAGAATGTTTCTATTATAGGTCGTCACAGAGCGCGTATGATTTTTTTGGTAATTTTCAAATCGGGTCCCATTGGCAAATTTGTTTTTTCCTTATTGTGAAAGAATGATAAATAATAAAAAAAAAAATTGAAAAAATTAATTTGATCATTTTGAACCCTAACAAGCATATCATATATATATGATAATTAAGTCAATCTAAAATAGTGAGGGTTTTGGGTTTGCTGGTCTGACGTGGAATTACCCATTATATACTTATATGTATTATGATATAAAAATCGGGAGCAGTCGGTTAAAAAGAATCGAGAATTTTATAATATTATGCACATATAGTACATATACCTATATATAAGGATTCCACACGCCAAGTGTAACATTTACGTGTTTATAGTTTTCTTTTTATATATTATATTCTTCTCTCGCTCTTATATCGTTTCCCGTTAAAGGTAATCGTATTTACGTATATATAGTTGTATATACTATATTCTATTCTATATATCTATATACAATGGATAGGATCTTTTTGTCCTCGCTGGCTAAAGGCCAGGGGCAGTAGTAAAGTCAACGTATTAACCCCCTCCTAAGGTCAGACTGAAATCTACCCCCCCCCCCCTCATCCCCAATCCCCAATTTGAGACTAAAATGTACCAAATCTATATCTACATTCTACATTATAGGTATAAAGTGAATATCTTATATAGTATACTCTATGTATATTGTTATTGATTTTATTGACATAATTAAGCTCATGCAGCATATATAACTATAGGTATAGGTATATATGTGAACCTGTTTATCTATAAAATTTCATAAAACTCGTTTATCACATTCTGACGTCAATTAATTATTCCGTGTTAATTTTATAGCGAGAACGGAATAGTGAAGTATGCGACGCCTAGCGGCGCATCGAGTTACTTAATGTCGTTACACGATTAAATTGAAATTTCAATATAATATGTGGACGTCGCCGCATTAAAAGAGCCCACTTTGGCAGAATTGGAGTTATGCATATATATATATATGGGCGTATTCCTCACTAAATTTGGAACATTTTGAGAGGTGACACGATCCTCTAGGTGCAAAATTAACCGCGGAGTTATAAGCTTTCAAAGTTGAAAGTGCCAAAAACCTCTCTTTGAAAAAAAAACGAAATCAAATTTCGAGGTACTGTATTTGTGTCTTACTTGAATTCATGGAATTTATATGTCATAATGTGTTTCCCTCCACCAATCTACTATTAATCCAATACCGCTGAAGAATATCTGAAATTGCAGGCGACCCTCGTATGATATTCGAATAAATCAGCGCCTGCGCGCTTGGACCATAGGCTCTTTCCACGTTTCCTCACGGTATATATCTATATAGTCGAGGGGGTAACTACTCGCGAAAGAGTTGGGACAGTTAGCTATGAAATTATTGTGAAATGGGTTGAAATGGTATGGAATGGTATGGAATGGTATGAAATGGTATGCACTGGTATGCAATGGTATGGAATGCTTGTGAAATGGTATGAAATGCTTGTGAAATGGTATGAAATGGTATGCTTGTGAAGTGGTATGAAATGCTTGTGAAATGATCGCGAAATGGTATGAAATGCTTGTGAAATGATATGAAATAGTTGTGAAATCATATGAAATTATTTTGAAATGTGAAATAGATGGGACACACAAGTTTGAAGTGGTTACCCCCTCGTATATAGTAGACCGGTTCAAAAAAATCGAATATTCTTTTTTTTTCAATTTTCACATTGAAATACTTTCGCGGGGGGGGGGGGGGGGGGGGGGGGGGGGAAGATGCCTGTTAAAAGCGGAGCTCTTAATATTAAGATTTAGAGGTAGCTCATCGCGGATTTCTATTTTCCATTCAAATAGCATAGGAATTTTTTTTTTTTTTTTTTTTCTTCAGAATTTCGTAGCTCACAAACCAACGAACAAATCCAAATGACTCTTACATATTTTGATAGGGGATTGAACACTCTAAAAAATGTATCTATCATTGTGGAAAAAAAATCACAAAAAAAAAATAGTTTACTCAACTATAAATTGAAATTTGAGCTTGAATAACTTTGGAATTGTCCCAATTGTTCCCAATTTTCTTGGTTCGAGAAAATTTTTGATTTGATCCGAGAAAATTTCGGTCTTCATTTTTGGACCGCAAAATTGTCTTGAATCAAGTTAACCTTTCTTTCTGTGTACCTTTGAGATACGAAATTTTTATGCATTTCGCTCGTTTAGTATACTACTATATTGATGAAATACAAATAATTCTTCCATATACCGGAAGGATTCGTGGAAATTACAGGTTCCATTAAGCGCGCAGGTTCTGATTTATTCAAATATCCTTGGTGACAGAATCGCGCTAGAAGTCCCATTTTTGTTTGACAACAATCGAAATCAAATAGCAAACGAACTCTGAGGATATTCGTCGCAAGTTTGAAATTGGCGGACCTCGTAATATATGTTCGAATGAATCAACGCCTGCGCGCTTGGAACCTGTAATTTCATTTCCACGAATCCTATTGGTATAATTAATAGGTACGAATATTTTGTCGCGCCGATATATTGTCATATATGCGGTAAGCTCAGCGAAGAAAAAGCGAAGAAAAAAAAAAAAACGTACCTAGAGAAAATTTACAGATAAGCAAATATCTGGATATTTAAAGCTCAGATTTGTGAAAATAAAAAAAAAAATTAAATTAAAAAAAAATATAGAAAAAAAAAAAAAGATGTAGCCGCATGACGCAATACCTAAACCCCGGGACAAGTTATAATATATATATATAAGGTCATCAGTTATATCGTAGGTCGTGGACAGGTCAAGTTTGGTTATACAGTCTGCGTGTATAATTCGTCATACTACACAGAAAGAAAGGTTAACTTGATTCAAGACAATTTTGCGGTCCAAAAATGAAGACCGAAATTTTTGATTTGATCCGAGAAAATTTCGGTCTTCATTTTTGGAGCTACGAAAATTTGGAAAATTTGGAATTTGCGGTCCAAAAATGAAGACCGAAATTTTCTCGGATCTCGGATCCGAAAAAATTTCGATCTTCATTTTTGGAGCTACGAAAATTTGGAAAATTTGGAATTTGCAGTCCAAAAATGAAGACCGAAATTTTCTCGGATCAAATCAAAAATTTTCTCGAACCAAGAAAATTGTTCCAATTTTCTTGGTTCGAGAAAATTTTTGATTTGATCCGAGAAAATTTCGGTCTTCATTTTTGGACCGCAAAATTGTCTTGAATCAAGTTAACCTTTCTTTCTGTGTAGGTATACTAAACTACCTGCAGCTGGCGAAACTTTACGAAAGATTATAGTTTGACCTGTTTAGATTTCAAATATTACTATACAGACGTACAATACTACTTTATTAACACATCGTATAGAAGAGAGAGAAAAAAAAAAAAAATAACAATAAGAAGAAGAAGAAGAAGAAGAAGAAGAAGAAGAAGAAGAAAAGTTATAGTTTACAACTACAAAAAATTAGAATATCTTTACAATAAATAATTTCTTATCATTTCAAAAAAAAAAAAAAAAAAAAATATATATATATATATATAGGGTGTATCACCTGAAGTATCGAGAATGGGAGGGACTTAGTTAACGCGAAGTCACGCCCCATCAACCAATGAACAAAGAGGAAAGAACCGTTTTCGTGAGCTGCATCGGACTAAATAAGTATCTCAGAGCCTGATTCCAATTGTTGTTGATATTTCTTACCTACAACAAGAAATTGTATTCGAATCGTTGTTGATATTTTTTTCCCTACACCAAGAAATTGGGATTTTGCATGACTTTTTTTTTTTTTATTTCATATTCTGGTAGTTTTTGAAAAACCATTTGGGACGTATTTTTTATTTTTTCGATTCAACCAAAATTGCCGTTGATATAACAGAACCAATGATGGGTGTATTATATCGCGTCACTAATGCCATAAGGTCGTAAGCGCCAAAAAATTATTTTTTTTTTTTTTTTTTTTGCGGATATGCCCAAACGATGTTATATGGCACAAAAAAGATTTTGCCACCAAAAATACGAAATATTTTTTTTTTTTTTTTTTTTTTTTTTTGCGCTTACGACCTCATGGCATTAATGACGCGATATGTATTATGTACGATTATGTACATCGAACATGTGAAGAAAAGCAAAAAAAAAAAAAAAAAAAAAAACTGCGAAACAAAATTTGTTAAAAAAAATTTTGAAAAATAATATATATAAAGTTAAGTTCGAACAGCGAGCTTCTATAAGGTCTCGCATCCCCGTCTCCTCCGCTCCAACCCCACCGTGATATGGTGGGGGTGAAGTTAAACCATGACGCAAGTAATATAGTGGGGGGAAGTCGCGGTAGAGTGTGGCGTAGCGTAGCCAGGCAACCGCGCGCACCGTGCAACGACCACAGACAGTCTCTATCCGAGCGGTGGTACGACTAGACACTGACCCTAACTACTTGTCTGTCAGACGCGAAGAACTATATATAATATGACGGGGGAGCGTATTTAAATAATAAAAAAAAAAAAAAAAAAAAATTAAAATAAAAAATAAAATAAAAGGTCGAATCCTTACGTGTGTCTCTTAGGAACACATATATTTATTTTATATATATATATATATATATATATGCAACTTATATAGATATATGTATAAGTTGGGGAAAAGTTGAGACAAGAAGCGAGTGTGCTATAATAGAAGAGATATTATTATAGACACGTGAATAATATTTGGTTTTAAAAATAAGTAAAATAGAGAGAGAGAGAGAAAGAGAAAAACAAAAAAAAAAAAGTGGAAAACTATATTATGAAATCGATGTAAAAAAAAATATGCTCTACTACTACTACTTATTTAAGTAAGAGAAATTAAATTTGAATTTGAAAAAAAAAAAAAAAAAAAATTTAGAATTCTGGTATATAAAAGTATCGGTTTACTTTTGTATACCATATATATATATATATATGTAATATAGACTGTAAAGTAACATTGAAGCCTACCTACATCTATCTACCTATACACGAGTATCAAATTAACGGACTAAAATGAACTCGATATATATATATATATATATATATACCTATACCTATATATATATGTATATATAGAGGTATAAAATTTAATTAATTTATATACAGGTATATATACGTAAATCGAAACCCGCGTTTATGTGCCTATAGTATATATATATCACACTAGTGCGATCTTTGTTTAATTAACTATATTATATTCACGTGCGTTAAACCACAGCATAAAGAGAGAAAATAAGAAGGAACAAAAAAAAAGAAAAAAGAAAAAAGAAAAAAGAAGAAGAAGAAGAAAACTAAACTAATTATTTGGAAACAATATGACGACGACCTTATATATGTATACCTAGTATACATACATATATATATATATATATATTATATTATAGTATATAAACGGCTTCTACTTACTTGTGTGCGCTTCTTCGTGGTATAAAGGCAATTAAAAAAGTTTTATGAACAAAATAAAAAAAAAGTGTCTGTATATATATATAATACTCGGTGTGTGTTCTAGTAATTGTAATCGTAATCGTGTAATCGTATAACGTATAATATAAATTATGAATAGAATTACAAAAATACATTGAACAGTTTTTTTTTTTTTTTCTTTTTTTTGTAATTTTTTTTTTTTTTTTTTTTTGTTTTTTTCGTTTTTTTTTTTTTCTTACTTTTTTGTTTGTTTATGCGTAATAAACATTCAAAGATTTAGTGTATTTTTGTGAAGACACGAAGATAAATAACAAAAAGAAACAAAAATAATAAGCTGAGCTTGGATATCGTCTGACGTAACACGATTTGCGCACGTGGGGGTAAGATTTGACGAAATTTATATCAAATTTGAATAATATCACTGTAGGTATATTCATTTTCATTTTTTTTCATTTTATCTCAAGACTTAATTAAATTGAACATTGAATTATACTATATGGATGTAAAGAGAAGAAGGAAAAAAAAAAAAAAAAAAAAAAAAAAAAGAAGGGTAAAACAAAAAATATGATAAAACTAAATATTTCAATTAACTCTTGTGGGGGAAAGAATTTTTTATTTTTTTTTTTTTTTTTATTTCTTTCTTTCTTTCATCTCTTATATCATCAACATTCAAGGCAACGAAATTATTTCAGGTTGAAAAAAAAAAAAAAAAAAAAAAAAAAAAAAAAAAAAAATATGATTACGTAACTAGGTATAATAATTATGCGAGAATTCTTGTAGTATAGGTAATATAGAAAATTATTTTATTGAAATATAGAAATTTTTCCATCTCGAATATAAGTAATTATCATTAAATGGCACACGAATTTCGAAACTACATTATATACGAGTAACTGCAACGATTTAGATTTATCTCGAAAAATAGATAAAGAGAGAAAGAGAGATAGATAGATAGAAAGGGAGAAAGAATACAAATAAAAAAAAGTAGAGAGAAAAAAAAAACCGATAAGATTACGTAAGTATTTAGGAAAATACCTTTTGACAGTTCTAAACCGCATCGGCGCGGCACGACGCGTGTAGTGGTAACCGACAACCGGTGGCAGACCCCCCTGCAGTAACATTTCGTCGAAGAGTTGTGTTAGGGAGGTAAAAACCGTATAAGCGTTAAGCTTACGCGGATCTACGCATTTTAAATTCAACGCACGACAACGAAAGACGAAGAAGAAGACGAAGAAGAAGAAGAAGAAGTAGTAGAAGAAGAAGAAGAGGGAAAAGAAAAAAGAAAAAAAAAAGGAAAAAAATAAGAGTATAGCAGCTATACCGCGCGCGCGTGTAACCAGTAAAGAAAAAGAGAGAGGGAAAATAGTCGATTAAATCCGCAATAAGTCGCATATATACTTTCCTTCACCTCAACCGAACCAGCCGGAGAATTTTTTTTTTTTTTTTTCCTCTTTACCTTTTTTTCGATATAGGTAACACGAGATCGAGAAAGTAAAGCTATAGCAAGCTATAAAAAAAATTTCTACCCCTCGATCGCATTTCTTGCGTTTTTTTTTTCTTGCGAGATTTTTCTTCTTTCAGAGCAGATTTTTCGATATTCAATATCGGATTAGAAAAATCGGATTCTTGGTAGGTACGTCGGGGGTGGCGAAATATATAACGAAAAAAAAAAAAATGATAAAAAAAAAAAAAAAAAAAAATTGCTGTTCATTCTTTGGACATGTGAATTTATAAGGTCGGGTTATAGGTAGTATGCATATTGCATAATACACACAAGTCTGTAAACTATAGGCTATAGAAAATCGCTGAAGGATATAATATACCTACGTATACGTGTACCAATGTGAATTGTACAACACAACACAAGAAAGGTTTAAATAATTATTTCAAAGTTTATACAAAACTTTTAGTCTAATTTATTAACTAAGGGTAAATCGAAGGTTCAGGGTTATACTATATAAACGCGGCATCAAAAATGCATAATCAATAGAAAAAAAGGTTAACTTGAGCCAAGAAAATTACTCTTGATTCAAGATAATTTTGCGGTCCAAAAATGAGGACCGAAATTTTCTCGGATCAAATCAAAATTTTTCTCGTACCAAGAAAATTTTAAAAATTTTGGGGGTTTAAAAATGAGGACCGAAATTTTCTCGGATCAAATTAAAAATTTTCTCGAACCAAGAAAATTTTGAAATTTTGGGGGTCCAAAAATGAAGACCGAAAATTTTTTCGGATCAAATCAAAATTTTTCTCGAACCAAGAAAATTTTGAAATTTTGGGGGTCCAAAAATGAGGACCGAAATTTTCTCGGATCAAATCAAAATTTTTCTCGAACCAAGAAAATTTTGAAATTTTGGGGGTCCAAAAATGAGGACCGAAAATTTTCTCGGATCAAATCAAAAATTTTCTCGAACCAAGAAAATTTTGAAATTTTGGGGGTCTAAAAATGAGGACCGAAATTTTCTCGGATCAAATCAAAAATTTTCTCGAACCAAGAAAATTTTGAAATTTTGGGGGTCCAAAAATGAAGACCGAAATTTTCTCGGATCAAATCAAAATTTTTCTCGAATCAAGAAAATTTGGAAATTTTGCGGTCCGAAAATGAGGACCGAAATTTTCTCGGATCAAATCAAAATTTTTCTCGAACCAAGAAAATTCGGAAAATTTGGAAAATTTTCTTGGTTCGAGAAAAATTTCGACTTGATCCGAGAAAATTTCGGTCTTCATTTTTGGACCGCAAAATTATCTTGAATCAAGTCAACCTTTCTTTCTGTGTACTTGAATATACGTTAACCCCTAGAGTAGCTGCTGCATTCGGATGTTAAAATGAATCGATAAGCGTACCTACTCCGAAAAATTTCAGAGTATAGGTCATAATATATCTATATAGGACGAATGTCATCACTTATAAATTACAATAGCATTGAAAGTCAATAAAATAGGGGTGAAACAAATAAGGGCGTAAATTTTCAAGAAAAAAAGTTTCAAAAAAAATAAAAAAAAAAAAAAGAGAGAAAAGGAAATAAATGAGATACATATTATATGTGAGCTTTATGTATCTATACTAGAGGGAGAAGAAAAAAAAAATGTTTTCCTCTTTTTTTTCTCTTTGGGGGTGGGAATGGGGATTTTTTTATGTGTGTACACATGGCTAAAGAAAAAAAAAAAAAAAAAAACAGCGCGAAAATTTAGAGCCTAGGATATTACCATTCGTAAGGTTAATCCACTATCGGTATTTCCACTCCTTCGAACACACTGTGTACTATATATTTTGCCGAATATATTGATATAGGTACCTCGAATAAAGACTGATCGATTGCTTTATACGGTTAGTATTTCTTTTTGACCTGCAGGTGTGTAGCAGGATGGATATAAACTATTTTTATATTTTTGTATTTCTTTTTTCATTCTATTTACTAAAATCACGTTCAATTAAATAATTCTATAAGGTGAAGTAATTATAAAGTATTATATCATATAATTATTAGACTTTGTCAAAAAAAAAAAAAAAAACGACATCCTCTTTTTGTTCGGGCCCTTTCGAAAATAGTTAGTGCTTAATATAAAGAAAATTGTCCCCAAAGCTAAGCTATGGTAGCTTGAACACAGAATTAGCGCATTTGAAAATAAGATTTCCCATGTATTTCAAATGGCAAAATTTGTTTATCCTAGTTTTATTTTTATAACTCTCTTCATTCAACTGATAAGAATAAAGTAGATATACAGTTTTGTAGAGAATTTTATGATCTACAAAAATAGTCCTTTGGCCCAAGTTGCTCGATTGAACCGTTAACGAGTTACAGTGGTTTAAAAGTCATATGCATATTTGATTACTACTTACTTTTCGACAAATTAATTAGAAATTTTTTTTTTCATACATTTTCTCGGAAATTTTTTTTCCTTCAAAACCGTATATTTACTTTATTCTTATCAGTTGAATAAAGAGAATTATAAAAATAAAACTAAGATAAACAAATTTTGCCATTTGAAATACATGAGAAATCTTATTTTCAAATGCGCTAATTCTGTGTTCAAGCTACATAGCTCAGCTTCGGGAACAATTTTCTTTATATTAAGCACTAACTATTTTCGAAAGGGCCCGAACAAAAAGAAGATGTTTTTTTTTTTTGACACAGTCTAATAATTATATATTCTAGAAGATGATGAAAATCAATGAATTATTGGTATCAGTTTTCTGAATTCAGTTATCAATTTCTACCTATATAATATATATATAGAATTATATATATATATATATATAGATAGATATCTTCCTCATACTATCGAGGAAGATATTATAGCTGGTTAGACTCTCTAAGCTCTTGCTAAAGTAAGCTCTTGCTAAACTTTGTCCGTTTAAAGTCCGAAACTACGTAGGTAGGTATATCACACAAGTTCCAATGGGCAAGTATACCCTTAAGTGTATACGTATAGGTATGTGTATAAGGGTAGGTAGGTAGGTAGGTATAGTACCCTCGACTTCCGTTTACCAAGATCATTTGTTAACGCAAACGAAAGTCGTGAGTCAAGTAGGTAAAGTAAAGTAAAGTAAAGTGAAGTGAAGTAAAGTCAAGTCTTTAAACTGTTTCGTTTCATTTATTATATAATAGGTAGTTATCACTTTTTTCTATATCCTGCTGATTTTTATAATTTCTCGATTTATGGGCTTTTCACTACTACATACCTATATAGACTTTAATGAAATTGATTTTGCCGCACACCATTCTTTTCCTTATGAAAAAAAAAAAAAAAGATTCATGTACCAAAGTGTCTTTTTACTGCTGATAGGAACGATTGTGCGAACAAGAACAGCGTGGGGTGAATATCTACCCCTAGTATAGCGTTAGGAATTGAAAAAAAAAAAAAAAAAAAAAAAAAAAAATCATACCGGCGTTCTAAGGGTAGAATAAAAAAAGGAAAAAAAAAAATCTAAATCGAATTGAAGAAATGGAACGAAAAAAAATTGAAAAAAAAAAAAATTAAATTATTGAAAAATCGAAAAACAGTTCAAGGGTATAAAAATTAAAGGTAAATTAATCATTAAGCAATAATTATATAGGCACATATTATATGCCTTAGGGCTTCTATAGATAGCTAGAAATGTCACGTGGACGAATAGGTAGTAGTAGTACCTACTACCAACTACCGAAGGGATATCTGCTCTGATTAAACTATAATTTAACCGTGACATTCTGAGGAGTGTGTCGCTGCTCTTGACGCAGATATATTATAGGTATATAGTTATATATATATATATACCTATACTATATGTACATATATGTATATATGTATGGGTAAATTGATGCAGGGTTTACGTTTACATTTCTGGCTGTAGATTATTACGCAGCTTATTAGATGTGTAATTGAAAATTTTCAGTTGATTGACTATACAGGGTGATTCAGAATTCGTGACGAATCTCTCGTGGGGTTAATCCTGGTCGAAATTGAGATCGAAAGTTCCTCAGCCATTTTTCCGAAAAACGATTTTTTTTTCCTTGGAAATTATTTTTCCGACAAACAATTTATTTCAACAATTTTTTTTTTTTTTTTTTTTTTTGTTTTTTCATCATATGTCACTTTCTAAGAATTACAAATAATGCCAATGAGTTTTTTTTGTTTTTTTTTTCAATATTGGAGAGATTTTTCAATGAAAGTTTCTTGAAATACCAGGATTAACCCCACGAGAGATTCGTCACGAATTCTGACTCACCCTGTATATAGGTAGTTAGTTTTGGTTAAATATATAGAGAAAAAGGGGGAAAAAAAAAATTTTATAAGCGTGTAGTATACACTCAGAAAAAGGTTTTGTTGACACAACCAAAATTTGGTTATTATACGGTCAAAGAAATTTTTTTGTTCAGTCAACCAAAATTTTGTTGGGCCAACCAAAATTTTTGTTGATACTACTAATTTTTTTTTTTTTTTTTGGCACAACAAAATTTTGGTTGATACTACTAAATTTCTTGTTGGCACAGCAAAATTTTGGTTGGCCTAACAAAAAAATTTCTTTGACCGTATAATAACCAAATTTTGGTTATTTCAACAAGACCTTTTTCTCAGTGTAACAGGGTGTAAAAATTTTAGTATATATACCTATATGGGGTATTCACCACGCCAATACAGAATACTAAACATTTTTTGATTATCAAAAAAATTTTATGGCCGAACATTTTTTCATTAGGGGCCATTCAACAAATACTTTCGCTTTGGGGGGGGGGGGGGGACGTTACAAGTCACGGGGGGGGGGGGGTCCGGCAAAATGTGACGTTCGGTTTTTGTGTAATAGAATTCGGGTTTTGGCACGAGAATTTCGTTTTGATAGATCGAATTATGGATCGATAGATCAAAAAAGGCAATAATGCGGGGGGGGGGGGGGGGGGGGGGTCTAAAATCGCCCAAAAAAGCGAACGTATTTATTGAATGGCCCCTTATGAACAAATTTTATGGCCGAACGTTTATACCCCACATATAATATATATTAATAAAAAAAAAAGAATGCAAAAACTGAAAAAGACATTCGCAAATATATTTCATACAGACTTACTGAAACTTTAATTTGTACGAGGACATCTTTTATTGCAGGTGGTAGAAACCAGAAATTCTGAGAATATTTCAAAGAATTTTTGCAAATTTATTGCAGTTTTTGGTAAAAACGAAGCTATATGATGCACACGTAGGTGCAGAGTATAAAAGACGAGATGTAGGAGATAGAATTTTTCCTTATACGTGAACGTGAACGTGAACTAAAATGAAATAGAATAGAATAGAATAGAATAGAATTGAATTGAATAGAATAGAATAAAATAAAATAAAATACGATATAAAATAAAAGATAAAGTTTAGGTAAAGTAGCGTAAAGTAATATAAAGTAAAGGTACAGATACTATTTCAATATATACGAGTAGGTACGTCTTTTGCACTTTACTTACTTGTCAATTCTGAGCAGGTAGTTTCTCTACTCGCAACCCCTTCATTCGACCAAATCTGAAAAGAAATAAGAAAATTATTACTCAGATGCGTATAGCATGTTTTTTTTATTAAAAGAAAGTTATACTGCAGCGATATTACGATGAGTAGTTGAAAAAGAAATTTGAAAAAAAAAAAAAAAAAAAAAAAAAAAAAAAAAAAAAAAACTACAATTCAATCAAATTTCTATTACAACAATATAAATTCGTGCAGTTCTTTCAATATTTCGTGTTTTTTTTTTAAATTATTATTATTATTATTATATAGCCTGTAGATATCATTCATCGATATAATACGAAATCCTAAATTTATCCCTGGATGTCTTGCGGCTTGTCTAGTAACCAAAAAAGGCTCAGATTTATAAGAAATAGGTAAAAGGCATGGGGGCTACACGTTCTTCGACGTCTTGAATATTTTACGAAGACGAGAATTTTTCCGACAAAGTGACTCCGGCATTTGTACATATGTATATATATATATATATATATATATATATATAGGTATGTGTAGATTTTCGTTGGGGATAGAAAACCTTTGAATATATGAAAATATTCAAAGGTAGATATTTCGAGTAGTAGGTATGCATCTACATACATGTATATACGTATACCTATATATTATATAAAAGTCGAGTTTCAAAAAAGCATATAGAATCCAATTTATTGCCTTCGTCAAATTATTCGACCGTATAGTCAGAATCAAAAGGTTTAAAAAAAAAAAAAAAAAAAAAAAAAAAATGGAATAGAATAAAATTGAAAGGAAAAAAAAAAAAAAAAGAAAAAAAAAACAGAACAGCAAAACTCCAGCGATTTGCAGCTTAATAACTATTATTATTCATAGAAATACAAAAAGTCAATTATTATGAAAAATTTGCGAAGAGAAGTACGTTTATATGTATAAATAATATCGTTATTTTTTATTTTTTTTCTTTTATTTTTTATTCTTCAACACTATCGTATCATCATCAGTTTTCAATTTTCCGGCTGTTTCGGCATTTATAAGAATATAATATAAAAAGCATTTGCAGATTTCTCTCAGAGCCTCCCCTAGAGTTCACAGACGTCTAACGATCGCTGATGAACACTCGAACGAGTGGAAAAATTGTAACATGATATTTTTTATTTTTATTTTTTTTTTATTTTTTATTTTTTTATTACTTATTTTATTTCAAATTTAATTCAGATCTGTGAATTCGTTATTATTATTATTATTATTTTTTTTTTTTTTTTTTTTTTTTTTTTTTTTTTTTTATCTCTCCTAAATTCATAAACAAAAATTAGGCATTATATAATATATTTGAGTGAGAGAATATTTTTTCTTTTTTTTTTTTTTTTCTTCTTTTCCCTTTCAATATTAATTTATTTATTAATATATTAATCAAAGGTAATTTTTTTTTTTTTTAATTTATTTTACTGTCTTTTTTTTTTCTTCACTTTCCCCTCTAGTTAATTAATTATTACTCTAACGTTGGTCAAGTAATAGCGTGCAAGCATTCAATCTGGAAATGGACTCGAGTATAAATAATAAATGAGCGTGTATATCGGTACAGGTATTGCGGTTTTACCGTTTCGTTTATAACATATAAACGACGTCGAAACAATAAAAGGAGAAAATATACTTAAATAAAATAAAAACAACAAGAAAAAAAGAAAAAAAAAAAAATTGTTTCGACGGAATTATAAAATTTACAATTTGAACTCTCGAACTGCAGATATTATCAAGTACCGATTTTATACCACGTCATGATGTAACATATTATAGCTTTACGACGTGCGGAAAAACAGTTTAAATCTAATAACAATTAAGCCGGACGTATGTGTGCCGCTTTAATCGGAACAAGCAATTGTATCTCCTGAACGATTCGGGATATTGAAAAAGAAAAATTGCTCGTAAAAATTTTTTTTTTTTTTTAATTTTTCTTTCTTTCTATAATTTTTTATGTTTTGCATGGTTCAGAATAAGAGATCCGTCGTTAATTATGTTCAAAGCCCAATTTTATAACGAAAGATTTACCGTAAAATAACGCATTTGAAAAATGGGGAAAAAAAAAAAAAAAAAAAAAAAAAAATTGAGATTCAAATTTATTAAGGGCAACTGCATATTGGCTCTATAGTTCCCCATAAGAATAGGCAGTTTTCTTTGGTTTTTTTTTTTTTTTTTGCCTTTTCTTTTTTTTCTTGCTTTTCTCTTCAGAGCTGTGCGCTATACTATATATATATATGATGAGAGAAGAGTTTTCCATGGGGATTGAATTTAAAAAGATTTTTCCAAAGAATACTTTGTACGGTGTATAAAAGTAGGAGAAAGAGGGAAGCGATATAGATAAAGATTGAGAGAGAACGAAGACGACTGAGTGCAGAGTAGGTACAGGTAAAATTTATAATCCAACTCCTAAGCTCAGACTTGGAAAACTCAACCAGACACCGTTCAACGCGTTAAGAACACCAATTTCTCAGCAACGAAGCAAACTGTTGCAGGAAGAAGGGTAATTGCTTTCTTACCTTCTCGCAAAAAAAAAAAAAAAGAACTAAGAAAAGAAAAAAAAAATGAACAAAAAAAAAAAACTTTCTCACGACGCTACCTAATTATGCATTGTTCAAATTAAGAACAAGACAAGACCCTCAGAATACATAGAAAGGCGAAAGAGAGGAAGAAAGAGTGGGGGAAAAAAAAAAAAAAAACACCTTTCCCGCAAACTTGACACAGACGTTTTCTCTCATTTATACAGGGTGAATCTTGCCTGGGACGGAATGAGGGAGGGGCTTATCAGCGCGAACGCTCCGCCCCTTTCTGTTCATACTCGTTGAAATCATCAGTTTTGACGGTGCGTGAAAATAAAAGTGGGGTTTCTCGATACGTACGACGATGATAAGTATGAATAGAAAGGGACGGAGCGTTTGTGCTGATAAGCCCCTCCCTTATTCGATAGCAGGGAAGACTCAGGCTGTATAACAGAAATTTATACGATAAAATGATCAAATTAAGGATCACCCTGATATATATGTGTAAATTAGAGTATGCAAAAAAAAAAAAATAATAATAATTCAAACGCACATCAACATTCCGGTAGAGCATCTCAAATAGAATATCTCAGCCAAATATGAGCTCTTAATATTGATATTTAGAACTGCCTAACTCAGTTTTCCCATTTTTGATTTGAATAACACGTGAAAAAAAATCGGAAAATTTTCGAATTGTTTTTTCTCGTAACCAGCTTGATTTAGAAACTATCTGAATACAGATTCTTATAGGAAATTTCACGCTCTACAAAAAAGTACTGAGATAGAATTTTTCTAACTCTCACCGATTAAGAGATATCCGCCTATAAACATTGAGTCATAGCGTCATAGAGTCATACGACTCTGGGAAAAACAATTTATTTTTCAACCGCGCATCAAAATTTCGGTAGAGCATCTCAAATAGAACATCTCAGCTAAATATGAGCTCTTAGTATTAATATTTAGAATTGCCTATTTTAGTAACTAAAATTAGTAACTAAAATTAGTAACTAAAATTAGTAACTAAAATTAGTAACTAAAATTAGTAACTAAAATTAGTAACTAAAATTAGTAACTAAAATTAGTAACTAAAATTAGTAACTAAAATTAGTAACTAAAATTAGTAACTAAAATTAGTAACTAAAATTAGTAACTAAAATTAGTAACTAAAATTAGTAACTAAAATTAGTAACTAAAATTAGTAACTAAATTAGGCAGTTCTAAATATCAATATTAATAGCTCAGATTTGGCTGAGATATTTTATTTGAGATGCTTTCTACCGGAATGTTGATGTGCGTTTGAATATTTTTTTTTTTTTTTTGCACAATAAAACGATTTGATTAAAATTTTGTAAAATTTATCAAAAATCATTTCCTTCCGCAGATTTATGATGAAAATGAAGTATTTTCGGAGAGTCTGCTGCAGGTGGGCGAGGAACTGACTACTCTTTCCCTTGCCATATACCGGGTAGTGTCGGTTAGAGAAGAAGACTTATAATAATAAAATGTCGATGAAGAGGCTCGCAGTATTAGCTGCAGTACAAACAGCACAATACGCACACAACAACGGTACGGTTACTTCGTCTGGTGGAACCTACGTCATCCAGGGTTACAACATGTCCACTAACGGGGGTGGAAGAGCTGGTCGTTACGAGACGGACCTCCATGGCAACGTCAACATTCTCCTTGGAGGGTGAGACGCAATTTAGTTGTCATTGACAAATCGTTTCGGTGTCAATATTAACAATGTGTTGCAATATAGCGTTTAATGATCGGTAAAAAAAAAAAAAAGAAAAGAAACGAGATAAATATATAATAAAGGAAAAATAAGACGATCTACTTCTGCTAATAAAGTTGACAAATTTTCTAATTTATCTCGTTTCCTCATTACGAAAATTAACAATCATCAAAGTCGTTCTTTTCATTTTTTCGATTTTGATTTTTATTACCTATTCGGAACAATTCGATCAATTATCAATTTTCATTCGTTTACTAGGTTCTCGATTTTTTTTTTTTTTTTCTTTTTATTCTCTCGTAGTTAAAATTTATTGCTTTAACTTGAAACCCGACTTTTTTCTCTCTCTTTTTTTTTTTTTTTTTTTTTTTTTTTTTTTTGTTATTTTTTGTTTTTACAAAAAACGGGTAATTCATCACAGACTACAGAGTATAACGTATCCTTAGCGTAAAGGAGCTGACAATGAGTATCGTATTCCATGCTGCACTTGCTTTTAAACCTGAATCGCTGCGTCAAATATTATTCTCGCACATATCAAACTTGCATATTTGATATCCTGACGATGAGTTAGTATCAAATTTACTCAATTTCAACGGTAAAAACTACAGAAGTAGTAAACGAGTATAGATTAATTTTAAAAGGTAGCTCAAGCCATGTTCAGCTTATTTTTCAAATTGTATATTAATATTACGGTTTTTTTTTTTTTTTTTTTTTTTTTTTTTTTTTCAATTTGAAAAGGAAAATTTTTTTAAAAATGTTGCTTTTTCACCGAAAAAATTTTCACCGAATGAAAAAACAAAAAAATTTTGTTTTTTTAATTATTATTTTTTCGGGGATAAAAAATATAAGACAGAAAATAATAAAGTTTGTATAGACGTCTACATGCCCGCAAGGGCGATAAAACATTAAATGATTAAATAATAACGTTTGTAGAGAGAAATCGTGTTGGTTAATCTTATAGAGTAGAGTATAGTAGGTAGGTAAGTGTAGAACGTAAAGCCGAAGGACTTGGGTGAAAAAAGGAATAGCGATCGATCAATCGCGGAGTAGGTACTATATATATATATATATATATATATAGGTACTCCTAATTGCATCACATCCTGGCCGTGCCGGGTTTTAATCTCATTAGAAAAGTAGTAAGTTTCAGTTTAACGAATCCTTTGTCAACGATAAACATAATATATACTACCTATACATATTAATAGATATATATAGTTCCAGCATGAGAAAAGTTTTTTTTTTTTTTAATTTATCTTGCAATAAACATTAATTAGGAAATAAAATATAGGTAAGTAGGTACGATGTATAGTACCTATTATAGATAGAAGTTTCACTGAAACGTTTATAAAATACACTGTGACTCCCACACTCAGAAAAAGGTTTTGTTGACACAACCAAAATTTGGTTATTACACGGTCAAAGAAATTTTTTTGTTAGGCCAACCAAAATTTTGCTGTGCCAACAAGAAATTTAGTAGTATCAACCAAAATTTTGTTGTGCCAAAAAAAAAATTTAGTAGTATCAACAAAAATTTTGGTTGGCCCAACAAAATTTTTGTTGATACTACTAAATTTTTTTTTGGCACAACAAAATTTTGGTTGATACTACTAAATTTCTTGTTGGCACAGCAAAATTTTGGTTGGCCTAACAAAAAAATTTCTTTGACCGTATAATAACCAAATTTTAGTTATTTCAACAAGACCTTTTTCTCAGTGCATTTACCAAGAGCTGGAGTCTGGAATCAGTCGTTTTACGAAGTAGGAAGGTACAAATATTTATTGAAAAAAAAAAAAAAAAAAAAAAAAAAAAATCCCGTGCGAAATAGTTACTATTTGAATTTTTACTTTCATTTTATATTTTTATTTTGTTTTTTTTTTTTTTTTTTCTTATTTTACAACCGGACGTCACGCTGACAAGACATTTTTATATAAATAAATTACGTGTATAAAGCGAAACGTATACCTACTGCGTAACGAAAAAAATGTTGAAAATCTTTTAAATGAGTTCGTAAACATATCCGACGTGGTTTGAAAAATTCTACTAATAGGCGCAGAAATGTATACTGGAATAATTTATTTAGCGAATGAAAGTACATAGAAGAAAAAATGATGGAAAAAAAGAATTAAAAAAAAAAAAAAAAAAAAAACGCGGTAAAGATACATAATGCTAAAATTAATTCGCGTTTTTAATTCAACTGTATGTATCTAGGTATATTATGGTTAAGGGGACCAGTACAGCGACGTTTCGAGAAATTATCATAGTCTGAAATCAATTTATTTCATAACCAAAGTTCATTTCACATCAAAATATTGTTCTTTTTCAAAATCATGTGTCGTAAGGATTTTAGAGCACTGTTGGACCGATTCAGGTCATCTTGGATTCATTTTCTTCAGAAAACAAATCCTCATCATGTGAATGTAGGAATTTTAAAATAAAAAATTATGTCACAAGTTATGATCAATTTACCAAATTTACAAAAATTATATTATCACTCATTTCTTAAATAATTTGGCAAAAACGTAAAATTTGTCAAAATTCCTACATTCACATGATGAGGATTTGTTTTCTGAAGAAAATGAATCCAAGATGACTTGAATCGGTCCAACGGTGCTCTGAAATCCTTACGACACATGATTTTGAAAAAGACAAATATTTTGATGTGAAATGAACTTTGGTTATGAAATAAATTCATTTCGGACTATGATAATTTCTCGAAAAGTCGCTGTACTGGTCCCCTTAATACATCGCAGTGGTCTATAAAATTTCTTTTGTTCGAAGCATTTTGACCAATCATGGCTGTATAATGACCACGCGCTCAACATTATCGATTAATGCCAATCAGCATTGACCATCAGCCCAGATAAACTGGTTCAATAAATTTCTATTTTGAAACCAGCTGTATACTGAATTAGTAAAGCAAATAGCTCCCGCGCGTATATATTGATTCCTCTTTCTTTTTTTTTTTTTTTTTTTTTTTTTCTTTTAATTCTGATTCTTACCTATATTCTTCTTCTTTGCGATCGTTCGTTATTATTATTTTATTGGAAATATTGAATATATCATTCATATTATGCCATCAGGTAGGCAGAATTTTATCATTCATGATAAATTTTATGTAGCTATTCAAATGATTTTGAATGAAAGTTTTACATATTTATCTTCTTTTTTTTTTTTTTTTTTTGTGCTATTTTTGCAATTCTTTAATTAGATATTTTCAGGACATATTAAAAACCTGCAGCATAATATTATATGCGACGTTCATAATTTATAATTAATTTTAATAAATGTACCCGCCAAGTACGTAGCTATATGAAAATAATTTTCAATGCAAGTTTTTTTTTTTTTTTTTCGTTGTTGTTTCAAATTCTTTTAATTTGAATAATTTCAGGTAATATATTTTCAAACCGTGCGCAGCGTAATATGAGACGATTATCATTTATAATTAACAGATCTCTAATATGAATGTAACCGCCAAGTACGTAGCTTTAGAATGATTTTCAATATATACCTACTGAACCTAGTGAAGGTTTTACCTCGACAACGCAACACCTTTAACCTTTTAGACTACCTAGCTTGCTATCTTTTGCATAAACGACAAACGCCTATACCTAAGGTTCGTGCCCCCCCCCCCCCCCCCCCCCTCCGTTTACCGCCACCAAAGTAAAGAGGCTTGAAAGCTGTTGGCCTCGCTATCTGTATATCTCATACCTATATCAAGATGAAAACCTACTCGAAAAAGCTCACCTGGGACCGTCTGGCATTTGGGAATGCCGTGAAGGATCCGCATCCATGAGCCACTCTGGGGATAGTTTATTTATCGCATCATTGCACCGCCGCGACCGCCGTAAGCCGCGTGAACTGGATTGGATTTTTTTTTTTTTTCTTTTCTTTTCTTTTTATCTTATATCAAAAATTCGCTACCCTTAAAATCGACCAATTTATATAATTTTTTTTTTTTTTTGTCTTTCTTTTTTTCTTGATCCCTTTTTTTCCGAACAAGAAACAAAACCGACGAATAGAATGAAGAGACAAAAAGAAGAAAAACAAAAAAGGAAAAAAAAAAAAAAAAAAACACCACGTTCTCGCGAAATAATTCACCAAGTAATTACCACGTCTCTGTATATATAAACTTATACATCTCACAGAGCTTATTTAGCCCTAGGCATCAGCAAGATAGGACTTAAAGCTTGATGCGGAACTCCGCAGACGGTACATAGTTTCGTGTTTATTTCACCCCACAATCTGGAGGCTAAAGGGTAATCCTAGTGTCAGTCCTTCGTCCATCAGACGAGAGCCAAAAGAGAGGAAGAAAGAAAAAAACAAAAAAACAAAAAGAAATAATAACGCGGTGGGCTTTATATATAAGCAAGTGGTTCTTATTTCTATTAGATGCGATCATCGTCGAATCTTATATACTTATCATACTAATTTTTGCAAACGATTATAACTCTTCTTTTTCTTTTTTTTTTTTTTTTTTTAATTTTTATTATTATTAATATTATTATTATTATTATATAATGTGTACAGGGCGATGCTGAGCGGCGTAGTAATCGTCGTAGTTCTTGTCTGCTATTGCTGTCATAGAAACATAAGGAAACATCAACCCCAAGAATATTCTCAGTATTGGAGAGCCGAGCCCGATGTTCACAGTCTCGAAGTATTCACGATGGATTCTCACGCGATGGTGAGCGCAGATGAAAATTGTTTAATAACTCGTTAAAATTCTCATTTAACGGCCTAAAGAGGCCTAGAAAGTTTAAAGTACCCTTGAAAAAAAAAAAAAAAAAAACGAGTTGAGCCTCGTAAAAATCACCACTTTAATAACATCTGAAGCGAAGAATAAGATAAGAAGTAATTTCCTCACTCGAAAAACATATATAATATATATATATATATATTTTTTTTTTCTGTGCTTTTGCTTCATTTTCGAAAATGAAAATCTTACGATTTTTTTTCAACTTTGATTCTGAAAATTTTCTCATATTTTTCATATTTCGTATTCGAATATCTATCATAGCATCGTATACCGTGACATTCTGTCGATGCCGTCGAGCAGGGATACCAACCCAAAAAACTCTGTAACAGCAGTTTTAGTAACTTACTAGATTTTTCTAGTAAAATCACTAAAAATCTAATAATTTCTAGTTATTTTATTAGAAACATCTAGTGAGTTACTAAACTGCTGCTAGCGAGTTTTGGGTTGGTATATCCATGCTGGGCTGCATCCACAGAATGTCACGGTATATTTTTTATTTTGCCAAAATATGTCCAGTTCCATGAGTAAATTATTATATACGCACGCTGACAAATATTGTACCAAATGTGAGTTGAATTCATAATTTTATCCGCAGTGCAGATTGGGTAATGAGTATTATACTCACGCACGTACAGACGGTATTTTCTTCCGTAGATACATATAATGCAACCTGCATAGCAGCATCCTCACGTCATTTTGAAGAAATTTTTATTTTCATTTTATCTCATTTCATTTCATTTTATTTCATTTTATATTATTTTACTTTATTTTTAGCAGATATAGAAATATGAAAAATCTTTTGAATAAATTCAAGATATATATATATTATGAATATTTTTGTACCCTTTTAAATAATTATTATTACTCGCAGAATACCAAGGTGGAAGTAAAGTCTATAGAAACAATTTTGTTATATACCAAAAAAGGACGGAGAGTTTCGTCGCGGTTCTATATACGGGCTTTATAACGTCTTTATTCAACCCTTAGATTAACAGGGGTTCAATGGGGTTATATCACTGTTCAATTTTCAATGTGTTTTTCTTAGAATTTATACTGTGAAAACTCAATTCCGTATAATCTAAACCCTGAAAGAATCAATATAGTAGCAGTATGAAGAATGTTACGCCGAAACTGGGCTAAAATTTATCATAATAGCGAAAACTGTTCCCCGAATATTTTCAAAATTCCTGAATATAATTCTGTTATAAAAATTCATCCATGTATATATGAGGCTTTCCACGTGAACCGGGCCACTTTTTCAGTTGCATTTTTTTTTTAATCTCACGCTAATTTTTTGGTGTCTTCAGGACTCCCAAAAAAAACATGTTTGGAGCACTTGTCAAAGACCAAGCTAAACATATTTTTTGGGGACCCCTGAAGACACCAAAAAATTAGCGTGAGATTAAAAAAATGCAACTGAAAAAGTGGCCCGTTTCACGTGGAAAGCCTCATATATAACACAACGTATAACTAATTAAAAAGTAAAAACCTTATTACTGAAAGTATACGAAAAAGTTTCTCTAAATTCGAGAGTTTATATAATTTTTGAAAAAGCATCAAGAAAACTGAAACACGACTTCACAATAATATACTATCCATAATTAAACTAATATATACCTACATGCAAAAAAAAAAAAAAAAAAAAGTGCTGTCAAATTTACTATGTGGGCAGTAAATATAGGGACAGCACTTTTTTGCAGTAGAAATTATCACAATATTGTGGTGACATTCACTCATGTAGACATTGAAGGCCACTTGCTCCAACGTACCCAATACTGCAATTGTGATAATTTCTACTGCAAAAAAGTGCTGTCCCTATATTTACTGCTCATCACATAGTAAATTTGACAGCACTTTTTTTTTTTTGCGTGTTTTGCTTCAAAAAATTGGACTTATTATAGCTGGTTTCGGTGTAACGTATATACGTATTACCCTTCGTATGCCTCAAAACGTGCTACTTTTTTTTTTTTTTTTTTTATCGCCCCTTTCCTTTCATTTTGTTGAACTCCAATTTG
Organism: Tenthredo mesomela; assembly: GCA_943736025.1. Classification (NCBI taxonomy): domain Eukaryota; kingdom Metazoa; phylum Arthropoda; class Insecta; order Hymenoptera; family Tenthredinidae; genus Tenthredo; species Tenthredo mesomela. The sequence continues at coordinate 57,143,909 of OX031013.1, read as the reverse complement.
GGGTTGAGCTCGAAATCCGCAAAAACATCGAAGGGTAGGTAATTTCCCACGATAGTAATGAAAGGGTTTGAAAAGCTGGGTGTGCTTATATAGGTGAAAATTAATCCGTTTGAATGCAAAATTTTATGAAGTTGAAGTTCGTAACGTTAACGTAACAGAATATTCGTTGAAGAACTGCAATATTTCGTAATTCAAATGTTGTTAGAATTATAAAATATGCAAGATAAACATGTTTCATACACTGAGAAAAAGGTCTTGTTGAAACAACCAAAATTTGGTTATTATACGGTCAAAGAAATTTTTTTGTTGGGCCAACAAAAATTTTGGTTGCCAACCAAAATTTAGTAGTATCAACCAAAATTTTATGTGCCAACAAGAAATTTAGTAGTAATTAACAAAAATTTTGGTTGGCCCAACAAAAAAATTTCTTTGACCGTATAATAACCAAATTTTGGTTGTGTCAACAAGACCTTTTTCTGAGTGTACAATTTGACGAATTATGCACCGTTCTTGATCCATTTGAACCGTTCGAGCCTTAAATTTGAGAATTTTTGGGGGACATTTTGCTGCATTAACGTTACGAACTTCAACTTCATCAAATTTTCGGTGTATCAATTCCTTCTTTTTATTTATTTTTTTTTGATCCTACTCATAACGCAGTGTTACGAACGTGCCGGTGTAACGATGGAGGAAGGGATGTTGGCCCCAATTCCTAGGCCAGTAACACCAGGACCACCTCCTGCCTACGAAAGTTTAATTTTCAACCCCCAAAGCCTGGCATCACCTAGCGAAAAAAAGGAGACCCCCACGACGCCAGGCGACGTATTGCCTGTTCCTGTCGTTGACGGTGATACGGGATTAGCGAAAGAAGAAGAATCACGTCGCGACGATGAAGGCCTACCTTCTTACGAAGCTGCTTTGAAATTGGAAGCTAATGGATACGTGTAAGGTATAACAATTATGAATCTATACCAAGACTTGGCTGGGCTCGTTTATTATAACTTATAATTCTTTTTTTTTTTATTTAATTTTTTTTTTTTTTTTTTTTTTTTTTTTCGAAGGACAAAATCAAATTCATGCGGGAAGAATATTTTTCTTCCCCCGCTTTCCGGGTTCTTTCGGTATAGAATAGCGCTGAAAATCGATTTTCTTTCACATAATGTGAAAAACAGAGAATCTAGGAAAACGGGAAAATTGCAATTACCTATTCGTATTTCTATTAACAAATAATTTAACTAAATGCCTGATTAGATTATTATTACAGAATAAACACCGCAGCGCATTACTCGCCTTTTGAATGTTCGCGCATTATTCAAGGCCTAATTTTTATTCTAAAAGATTTATATATTATATTATGTGTACCTAGACAATTATTATTGATGGATATATATTATATCGATGGACTAATTCCGTACGGGCGTAACCGACAAAAAAATTTTTTTTTTTTTTTTGCGGATATGCTCACAAGATTCTCTATTGGATGAAAAAGATTTTGCCACTAAAAAAACGATTTTTTTTTTTTTTTTTTTTTTTTTTGTGGCTTACGCCCGTTTGGCATTAGTCCATATTATATACAACACGGAATGGATATCGAATTCTGCGATCATACCAGGGGAGATATTTTGAGGAGAAAAAATAGTTGGATGAAAAAAAAAAAAAAATCAAATATAATTTTTTTTTTTTTTTTTTTTTTTTTCGTCACATTTGCTATTTCTTCTCTTCACGATTATAGTATATTTCGGATTGATATTACGTTCGACTACTATATATATACTACAAATTATATGCTGAATAGCATAATGAATCTAGTATATGAAACAAGAATGAGAAAAAATTGAATAAAAAGTCAAATCGAATGAAGTAGTATAAAAGAAAGAAAGAAAAAAATAAAGAGAAAATAATAAACAATGATATGTATAAAATGAATTAAAAGTGAAAAAAATATATAGTACTACATATTATATATATAGGAGATATTTTTCATTTGACAGATATTATAAAATTCGCGATTTCAAAAATCAATTATAGTGAGAGAATTTACATATAGAAACGTACTATATACTATAAGATAAGATTATATATATATATATCTATAAAATAGACGATATACATATATATGTATTATATTTTCCTGATATAATACATATAACGTAGCCTACATACATACATATCGCGTCCCTAATGCCATAAAGGCATATCTTCGTTATATGCCTTTATGGCATACTAATGCTAAAAAGGCATATAGTTTTTTCAAACTTCGCCTATCGCTTTGAAAACATGAAAAACGCATAGAAAGTGAAAAAAAAAAATCAGTTTTCCTAATGCCAAAAAGGCCTATGTCCCAAAAGATATGCCTTTTTGGCATTAGTTTTTTTATTTTTTTTTAGAAAATTCATTTCAAGTTATTCTGAAGCGATTGGGCGAATAAAAAAATTTATATGCCTTTATGGCTCTTAGGTAGCATCTATATACAGCGTATGCCTTTATGGCATTAGGGACGCGATATATATATATATGTACGAAAAAAGGTAAAAAAAAAAAAAAGCTTAATCAAATTTTATCTGTCCAGAAGTTTTGTAGATTATTATATATATATATTAGGGTGGTCCTTAAATGGGGTGTTTTTGAATTTTCACGCTCCCAAGGGTTCAAACGGATCCTTTTGAAGAAAAAAAATTTGTCCTAAATTTTGAATGCTCTATCTCAATTTTAACATCCCGCGCACGACCGCCGAAGTATTTTTTTTTTTTTTTTTAATTTCCTACAAAAAACATGTATGACCCAACTTTATCAAGTCATTAACGTCGAAGTTTCAACATTCTGCGTCCTGCGTCGATTTCAACATTCTACGCAGTTCTTTTTTTTCAAATTACATATAAAATATAAGTGATCGGGTCAACTGAATTGAAATTGAAAAAAAAAAAAAAAAAATACTCCGGCGGTCGTGCGCCGGATGTTAAAATTGAGATAGAGCATTCAAAATTTAGGACAAATTTTTTTTCTTCAAAAGGATCCGTTTGAACCCTTGGGAGCGTAACAATTCAAAAACACCCCATTTAAGGACCACCCTAATATATATAGGTATAATACGTCTAAATCGCATCGTTGGTTTATAGAATAAAATTGAGGTAATATAAATATACAAAAAATGAATAATAAACTGAAGAACAAATAAATAAATAAATTACAAAATTAATAAAAAAAATAGTCATTACTTAAAAATAAGAAACCGTACCTGTACCTATATACATATATATATACCTAGAATATAGGTACCAATATTATATAATTTGTTCCAATATCATTTACCAATTTATAAAATTCTTTTTACAATTATAGTGATATATAACGAATAATTAATAAAAAAAAAAAAAAAAAAAAAATATTACCTCGACTCGAGTATAAAGTAAAAAATTAAATTATTTTATTTAATTTAATTATAATCAATTATCCTAAAATAATTATATTATATGTTCCATTATTCAAATCGCTATACGTTTTATAAACCAAATCAAATTCGTTATTATATAGGAAGAGATTCTATATTTTAATTTCTGTGTAAGAATTAATACTACATTATAAAAGTATACTCTTGAAACGTCGAGTTTCATTAACGACGTAAAACATTAACTATGAGAATGAAAGGAAAGGAAAGAAAAAAAAAAAAAAAAAAATTCAAATTGAAATTCAAAAAAAAAAAAAAAAAAAATTAAATAAATAAAAAAATTAAAAGACAAAATTATTTATCATTTTTTCAAAGCTCTTTGATGCTATGTGTTTATAAATATGTATTTGTTAACCGGATATTAATTAGTCAGAATTCATTTGCTTTGTGAAAGAAAGTTGAAAGAATTTTTTTATTGAAATGAAAAATAAAAAATTTAAAAAATTTAAAAATTGAAAAAAAAAAAAAAAATAAAAATCTCGTTCTGAACACAAACAGCTCGTGCACGAACGGCCCGAACGGCGAACAGAAAGGCAATTTTTTTTAATGAATATAAATCCGTGTATTAAGGTGCTTTCTCTCCCTCTACACGCAACTGATTGAAGGGTGCTTTTAAAAAACAGTTTTTAATTAAAATTAGCCAGCTTTGATATAACGAAACGGTATTTCGAAAAAAAAAAAAAAAAAAAAAAAAATTAATTAATTAATTAATAAGACTCTCAAAAATTTGTATTTTGCGAAATCCCATTCTCTTGTGTATTAAGGGGGTATCCCCACCTTTAAATGAGTTAACATTCTAAGAAAGAGATTGATATTTTACAGCGAATTTGAGAGTCTGATCAAATCCAAAAAAATCAAGAAGTTTAGGGAGAGTTTGACCCTCATTATCCATACTTAACATTGAATATTATTTTGAGTCTATTAGTAGTTACGCTGAATATAGAAAAATACAAAATTACTCGGTTGTCGCAAAGAATCAGTAGTACCGTTGGATCGATTTTGGAATTTTTGGTCTTCAATTGTTCAGAAGAGATGCCTCTATCATATGAACATAGAACTTTTTGATATGACTATTTTTGGTTGAGATAATAGAAAAAATAGAGAAAAAAAATTGAAGAATTAGAAAAATCTCAGTAAAAACTAAGCGAGTCAGGCAATTTTCGCGATATCAAAAAGTTCTATGTTCATATGATAGAGGCATCTCTTCTCAACAATTGAGGACCAAAAATTCCAGAATCGATCCAACGGTACTACTGATTCTTTGCGACAACCGAGTAATTTTGTATTTATCTATATTCAGCGTAACTACTATTAGACTCAAAGTAATATCCAATGTTAAGTATGGATAATGAGGGTCAAACCCTCCCTCAACTTCATGATTTTTTTGGATTTGATCAGACTCTCAAATTCGCTGTAAAATATCAATCTCTTTCTCAGAATGTTGACCCATTTAAAGGTGGGGATACCCCCTTAATTTTATTTAACGTATTTAATCAATGAGAAATAATTTTATAACAAGGCTTATATACAGGGTGTAAATCTTAACTCTGTACATACTTATAGGGTGTGTAGGGGGTGCCAATACAAGCATTTTGAGGTATGACACCCTAGGTCGGAAACTCATCCTAACGGCTGTGGAGGGTTTCGAAGGTTCTAGTACCGCGCGCTTTTCGTAGTGTAATGAGTAAGATGTAATTATTTTTGACCCAACATTTTATTCAGCCGTAGACAACAGTACAAATGATCTTGTGTGGAATCAACAAAACGATAAACTTGGCAATAAAAAAATAGCAAAACAATTTCCGGTGCTTACAAACAGATTTTGAAAAAGTTATGGAAAACTATTGGGGTTTGGCACACTTGGGCTTTTCGTTTTCCATAACTTTTTCAAATTCTGTTTAAAATCACCGGAAATTGTTTCGTTATTTTTTCATTTCTAAGTTTATCGTTTTGTTCATTTCACGCAAGAACATTTGTACTGTTGTCTACGGCTGAATAAAATCTTGGGTCGAAAGTGAACACATCTGATTCATTAAACTGCGATCAAGCGTGCACGGTACCATATCCTTCAAAGCCCTCCACAGTGGTTAGGATGAGTTTCCGACCATGGGTGTCATACCTCAAAATGCTTGTATTGGCACCCCCTACACACCCTATAAGTATGTACAGAGTTAAGATTTACACCCTGTATATACTGCCGTGCTTAGGAAGAAGGCAGTAAAGTGAAAAAAGTGAAATCAGAGAAAACTGAAATCTAAATTTCTGATATTTTCAAACCAAATTAATGATTTTATTTTTTCATAGCAATTATCGAATGACTAATAATATATTACATGATTTTATGGAAAGTCATTTAAGTGTAATTTCAGATCATAATTAATAAAAATGCCTAAAAAATGGATTTACTGCTTTTATATGTAGGAAATGTAACCGATATCAAATATTTGACAAACTTAATAAATTAATATCTTTTTGAAATAACATTCTTAATGATTCATTTTATAATTGATATGTAGAGAATCGTTGAAAGAATATATTGGCATCAAAATAATAAAAGGCAGTAAATGAAGTTTACTGCCTTCTACCTAAGCACGGCAGTATACATACATAAGCCTATACATATATAGTATATATATATTATATGAAAAAAATATTATTATAAAACTAAATTATATATATAGAATTGCGCGTAAAAAATGAATAAACGATTTAAAATGAAATAAAAAAAAAAAAATAAATAAATAAATTATCGACAATTATTAATAATCACTATTTTTAAGAATATATATATTAGGGTGGGTCGAAAAAAAAAAATTTCTTAGCCTGGGGGTAGAATTTGTAGCTTATAAAAAAAGAAAATTTTTCCATAAAAAAAAAAATTTTTTACTCAACGCTTTGAGGTAGCCCACTCGTGTTTTAAATAAATATTTAATCAAATTGGGTAGTTTCAACGGGAAATTCTTTTTTTGGTCCGAAATCGTGGAAAACATGTAAAAATTGTAGAATGTGATTTTTTTAACCCAACTTTTTTTTTTTTTTTTTTTTTTATTTATTTATTTAAAACACGAGTGGGCTACCTCAAAGCGTTGAGTAAAAAAATTTTTTTTTTATGGAAAAATTTTCTTTTTTTATAAGCTACAAATTCTACCCCCAGGCTAAGAAATTTTTTTTTTTCGACCCACCCTAATATATATATAATTATAAAGAAAGATAAAGTAAAGAAAACATGCATAAATTTTATAATAGAATAATAAAGAAATTATTTGAAAAAACCGAAAAAAAAAAAAAAAAAAAAAAAAAAAACATACATATAATATAATATATATTGTTTGTAATTATTATAAATAATATAGTATTACAACGTAGAGCCCACTGCAACATTTTGTAAAATATTTAGATAAAATGTAATCAGCGTATAATTGATTGTTTTTTTTTTTTTTTTTTTTCACGCTTTCAGCTGATCATTTCTGTATATAGGGACTAATGATGTATAATAAATACGTTTTGCTGTATAAATTCAAATTCGTGCGGGTTTTGTACACTACACACACACACACACACACACACACACATATATATATATATTAAGTATGCAGACGTAAAATAAAAAGAAAAAAAAAAAAATGATTTTTTCTTTTTATCACCGTATGTATATTCTCGTCTTACCATATCGTTTGAAAGAGTAAAATTCATAATGAAAAAGATGGGAAATCTGAAAACCTGTATAATGCTATACAATAAACGTCTAATAAGTATTTATGAATCTCGTTTTATTTCTCTATAATATACGAACTATAGTAAATATATGGGTAATAGTAACATAAATTGCACGAAAGAAAATATCCACGACAAGCTATGCGATATAATATTATACATATAGGTATATACTAGAGCTGTGCGATTAATCGATTAATCGAGGTGATCGATTAATTGATTTTCCAATTAATCGATTAAGCGAGGTGATCGATTAATTGATTTTCCGATTAATCGATTAATCGAGTAATCGAAAAAACAATTAATTGTTTTCCCGATTAATCGATTAATCGACAGTTTCGATTAACCGTTCTTCCGATTAATCGATTAATCGACAGTTTCGATTAACCGTTCTTCCGATTAATCGATTGATCGACATTTTCAATTAATTGTTTTTCTAGATTAATCGATTAATCGACGTTTTCAATTAATTGTTTTTCTCGATTAATCGATTAATCGACGTTTTCAATTAATTGTTTTTCTCGATTAATCGATTAATCGACGTTTTCAATTAATTGTTTTTCTCGATTAATCGATTAATCGACGTTTTCAATTAATTGTTTTTCTAGATTAATCGATTAATCGACGTTTTCAATTAATTGTTTTTCTAGATTAATCGATTAATCGACGTTTTCAATTAATTGTTTTTCTCGATTAATCGATTAATCGACGTTTTCAATTAATTGTTTTTCTCGATTAATCGATTAATCGACGTTTTCAATTAATTGTTTTTCTCGATTAATCGATTAATCGACGTTTTCAATTAATTGTTTTTCTAGATTAATCGATTAATCGACGTTTTCAATTAATTGTTTTTCTAGATTAATCGATTAATCGACGTTTTCAATTAATTGTTTTTCTCGATTAATCGATTAATCGACGTTTTCAATTAATTGTTTTTCTAGATTAATCGATTAATCGACGTTTTCAATTAATTGTTTTTCTCGATTAATCGATTAATCGACGTTTTCAATTAATTGTTTTTCTAGATTAATCGATTAATCGGAAAAACGGTTAATCGAAACTGTCGATTAATCGATTAATCGGAAAATCAATTAATCGATTAATCGCACAGCCCTAGTATATACCGATAATGAGGTAATAATTCATCGAATTGATATGATGACTGCGATACGGGGGAAAGAATGAAATTCAAAAATTTCACGAAAACATATTATATTATAATTTATTGAACCCATAAGTATATAGGTACCTATAACATATGTAGGTACTATACATCTATCTCTCTCTCTCGAGGGAAATTGATAGGAAGGTAAAAAGCTATGGGCGTTGTATAATTTCGTCGTATTTCAAACGCGTTTTTCTTATCCAAAAATATATTATATGATAGATGTTTGATATAGGTTTTGAGTATACATTAGACTGTGTCAAAAAAAAAAAAAAACGACATCTTCTTTTTGTTCGCGGCCCTTTCGAAAATAGTTAGTGCTTAATATAAAGAAAATTGTCCCCAAAGCTGAGCTATGTAGCTTGAACACAGAATTAGCGCATTTGAAAATAAGATTTCCCATGTATTTCAAATGGCAAAATTTGTTTATCCTAGTTTTATTTTTATAACTCTCTTTATTCAACTGATAAGAATAAAGTAGATATACGGTTTTGTAGAGAATTTTATGATCTACAAAAATAGTCCTTTGGCCCAAGTTGCTCGATTGAACCGTTAACGAGTTACAGTGGTTTAAAAAGTCATACGTATATTTGATTACTACTTACTTTTCGACAAATTAATTAAAAAAATTTTTTGTTCATGCATTTTCTCAGAAATTTTGTTTCCCTTCAAAACCGTATATTTACTTTATTCTTATCAGTTGAATAAAGAAAATTATAAAAATAAAACTAAGATAAACAAATTTTGCCATTTGAAATACGTCGGAAATCTTATTTTCAAATGCGCTAATTCTGTGTTCGAGCTACATAGCTAAGCTTTGGGGACAATTTTCTTTATATTAAGCACTAACTATTTTCGAAAGGGCCCGAACAAAAAGAAGATGTCGTTTTTTTTTTTGACACAGTCTAGTATACATATAGTAGATTATAAGAATATTATTATTCTATAGTAAGAATTCGAATCGAAAATAAGAAATTCAATTTATGTATATAAATTAAAGAAGATAAAGCCAAGAACAGAAAAAGAAAAAAAAAAAAAATTAAGAAAATATTTAATCGAAGAAACTGGAACGAAATACACGATTTTATAAATTGTGCAATCACATTTATTTAAACGCATCTAAGTTGATCCGGAATTGAAGAAAGTTTAGGAAGAAGATCCGACTAGCTTCGCCCCTCGCTATTTTCTTCATGCTATAACGTTATATATAGATTTCTACAAATTATACCTATATATACGTATATCTAGGTCGAAGGTCTACGCCTATTTCTAGGGCGAAAATAATTAGTGAAAACCTGTCTTATGGATAATGGAATCCTTAATTTATTGATTAAGTTTAGACTACATATATTAAAATATAAGTAAATTTGTTCCTTTTTGATATTTTTTTAATTTAAACCATACTCGAGATTATACTGGCTATAACATACCGTGCATGAATGATAATGTTATATAAATATATATAAATTTGATAATATGTCTGTGAAATTGCGAAAATATTTAATACAAACAAATTACAAGAAAAAAAAAAAAAAGGATTTTTTTTTTTTTTTTTTTTAATATTCTCTAATTTGACGTGAAATTTTGGTTCTCTCTTGTCGGTTCCCTCTTTTGAAAGTTTTCTGTTTTACCGACTGAAATGTTTAAAAAATAAATAAATGAAGAATTCTGTTTTATAGATCGTTGTAACTTTCTACCTTACCTAAAGAGTGAATTCATATGTAGCTCAGTGAGTAACAAGAATCTCAATCGCATACTACAGTCGGTAAAACAGTTTGCAGAACATTTTTATTCAGACGGTAAGATAGAAAAGTATAATTGATATCGCAGAGCTATGTATAAGGCATTGAGCTGAAAAAAAGAGAGAAAAAAAAAAAAAAAAGAGTAAAAAATGCTTCTGAAATTTCCTGTGTTGACTATCTATACACAGATTATAATAAAGGAAGTTGGGGGGGGAAACTCCGTTTAATTGCCTTTTCTATTCAAATATAATCGCGTCACTAATGCCATAAGGTCGTAAGCGCCAAATTTTTTTTTTTTTTTTTTTTTTTTTTTTTTTTTTGCGGATATGCCCAAACGATGTTATATGGCGTGAAAAAGATTTTGTCACCAAAAAAAAAACGAAATTTTTTTTTTTTTTTTTTGGCGCTTACGACCTTATGTCATTAGTGAAGCGATATGTGTATATATAATATTATATTATATTATATTATATTATATATATATATAGATGAACCAGATTTACTTTTACTTTTTGCAATAGATAATAACAAATTGCTGTATATAAACAGAACGTAAATGTTATCTGTCAAGATAACACGATGCGGCAATAATGTAACATGTGTATATCAATTCTGCAGATATACGTATAAATATAAGTAGAGTACTTGTGATTATTTTCAATCAGTTATTATTCTTCTTCTTCTGGTATTTTCTGTATATATATATATAAACAGAATTGATACTACGGTTCTATCGCAGGATTTGAAATTTATTCTCTAACTTCAACATTTCATCGTCTGTTTATAGATCGATATACTGAATATACATAAGGTATACATTAGACTGTGTCAAAAAAAAAAAAAAAAAAAACGACATCTTCTTTTTGTTCGGGGCCTTTCGAAAATAGTTAGTCCTTAATATAAAGAAAATTGTCCCCAAAGCTGAGCTATGTAGCTTGAACACAGAATTAGCGCATTTGAAAATAAGATTTCCCATGTATTTCAAATATGGCAAAATTTGTTTATCTTAGTTTTATTTTTATAATTCTCTTTATTCAACTGATAAGAATAAAGTAAATATACGGTTTTGAAGGGAAACAAAATTTCTGAGAAAATGTATGAAAAAAAAATTTCTAATCAATTTGTCGAAAAGTAAGTAAGTAATCAAATATACATATGACTTTTAAAACCACTGTAACTCGTTAACGGTTCAATCGAGCAACTTGGGCCAAAGGACTATTTTTGTAGATCATAAAATTCTCTACAAAACCGTATATCTACTTTATTCTTATCAGTTGAATAAAGAGAGTTATAAAAATAAAACTAGGATAAACAAATTTTGCCATTTGAAATACATGGGGAATCTTATTTTCAAATGCGCTAATTCTGTGTTCAAGCTACATAGCTAAGCTTTGGGGACAATTTTCTTTATATTAAGCACTAACTATTTTCGAAAGGGCCCGAACAAAAAGAAGATGTCGTTTTTTTTTTTTTTTTTTGACACAGTCTAGTATACATACAAGCGAAAAATAGATTTCAACGAGTTTCTTATCTCTTATACTCTGCATTTATATAAATGCCGTTTACACATTACAAATAACTTTACCCTAGATATATATATCCGCGTCTTTGTCACGGTCACATTTCTCTTTTCTATATTCAGGGTGAGTATACATATATAGTATTGATAAATTATACAAGAAACTTTCGGAGTTTCTATTGACTTTGACCGGCTTAAACCGATTAACTAATTGGCCGTCTGGCGTTATAGATATATAAACAAATAAAATCCTATAAGGGATAAACGATATCCATCTATCAGCTAAATACCGCATTTCATCGATTTAGTATATACTCTCTTAATTTTTTGGAGTAAAAATCGTGCAACTCCGAGAAAAAAAAGAGTGAATTTTTAACTCCAAAAAAAAATTTAGAGAGTAAATTCGTTGAACCTGAATCGCTTGATAAATTAATAGATAATATAATTATCCTAATGCGGTGTTAATTATAAGATTAGATTAGAAACACGTGCTGTTAAAATATAGTTTTACAAACGTTATCTTGAGGTGAGACTCGACACCACGCGGGTCTTTGTACTGACTGTAAGTAAGTCAAGGCCAATTATTGACCGCAAAGTTAATTTATGCGGCTATGTGAATGTAAGTTCGTACAATATAATTATCATTCGCATTAAATTTTCTTTACTTCAAATAAGATTATTATTGATTCTATATCAATAATCTATATACCTATATATGCAGAATAGTCACGTGCACGGATGATTTATATAATATATAGCAAATAGCGAGAAATTATATATTTATTAATCTGAATGATAAAAATTTCGACAAATTAAAAAAAAAAAAAAAAAAAAAAAAACATATTAAACAAATAATTGTTCCGTTTGTTTTTTAAACGTTTTTATATATGTATACAGTTTCTAATATATATATTAGGGTGGTCCAAAAAAAACATTTTTTTGTTTTTTTTAAAGTCTTATCATCTCAAAAGTTTCGTTTGGGTATAAAACAAATTCTCCTAAAAGGGCAGCTCGATATCTCAACTCTACGAGGAGCTCAACGATTTTCCGTTTTCCCATCTAAATAACACATGAAAAATTTATTTTTTCGTTTTTTCTGCATAAAACTCCGAAAAAAAATGTTATTCCAATTTTGATGCACATATTCTTGTAGGGAATTCAATTCTCTACAAAAAAGGTCTGATAAGGTTTTCTTGTAATCTCAACAGGTTAAAAGTTATTAGGCTTTAAACCCCTGCAACTCAATTAAATTTAACCAGATATAATTTCAGAACGATTTTCAAATTTCTTCAAATGTGGAATGATTTCTGTCTAAAAATAATCTTGAACTGTCGCAAATATTTATTCATACAATCACAAATTCACAGTCTACTTATAGATTAGTAATTACAATATTTTTAAAATAATATTACGCTTTTAATTATAAATAATTATTTTTGTTACAATTATAGGATATTTTTTTCTACGATCAGCAACTACTTGTAACAGGACTAATAAATTTGGCCCCAAAAATGAAGAGCAAAAACAATATCTGTTACAAGTAGTTGCTGATCATAGAAAAAAATATCCTAATTGTAAAAAAAATAATTATTTATAATTAAAAGCGTAATATTATTTTAAAAATATTGTAATTACTAATCCATAAGTAGACTGTGAATTTGTGATTGTATGAATAAATATTTTCGACAGTTAGAGATTATTTTTAGACAGTTAGAAATCATTCCACATTTGAAGAAATTTGAAAATCGCTCTGAAATTATATCTGGTTAAATTTAATTGAGTTGCAGGGGTTTAAAGCCTGATAACTTGTAACCTGTTGAGATTACAAGAAAACCTTATCAGACCTTTTTTGTAGAGAATTGAATTCCCTACAAGAATATGTGCATCAAAATTGGAATAACATTTTTTTTCGGAGTTTTATGCAGAAAAAACGAAAAAATAAATTTTTCATGTGTTATTTAGATGGGAAAACGGAAAATCGTTGAGCTCCTCGTAGAGTTGAGATATCGAGCTGCCCTTTTAGGAGAATTTGTTTTATACCTAAACGAAACTTTTGAGATGATAAGGAAAAAACTTTTTTTTTTTGGACCACCCTAATATATATACAGAAATTATTTTCCTTGTATAAAAATGTATATTTTCTAAAAATATATATAATGTATTCCGCGCGCAGGGCGCATATTATGACGCGGTGACACCATTTGAAAGGACAAATTAACTAGCATCATTTTAATTGGCGTTAATTATATGCAATTAGAACGTCCCCTAGGGTCGAAAATGCTGCTAAATATATAATATCACTTTGATAAAATGGTGACTAATTTGAAAGAGGGAAACGCGATGCTGGTACCTGTATATAATGAGAGTTGAAAAGAAGATACGATATACTTCGAATTATAGATATATATCTATACTAGGTATGCAATTTATTGATTGATTGATTATAAATATATTCAAATCAATTTATTTCATAACCAAAGTTCATTTCAGATAAAAATATTGTTCTTTTTCAAAATCATGTGTCGTAAGGATTTTAGAGCACCGTTGGACCGATTCAGGTCATCTTGGATTCATTTTCTTCAGTAAAACAAATCCTCATCATGTGAATGTAGGAATTTTGAAAATAAAAAATTGTCATAAGTTGTGATCAATTTACCAAATTTGCAAAAATTATTATCACTCATTTCTTAAATAACTTGGGGCAAAACGAAAAATTTGTCAAAATTCCTACATTCACATGATGAGGATTTGTTTTCTGAAGAAAATTAATCCAAGATGACCTGAATCGGTTCAACGGTGCTCTGAAATTCTTATACGACACATGATTTTGAAAAAGAAAAATATTTTTATGTGAAATGAACTTTGGTTATGAAATAAATTCATTTCGGACTATGCGATAATTTCTCGAAAAGTTGCTGTACTGGTCCCATTAAGAGCGTTTCGAGTTTGGTATACATATTTGTTCGAAGCTTTTTCTAGATAAACAATAATACGATATTGTATAGAATATAGATCGAATCCGTATAAATACAAACAGAATTATATACCTGCAGCTTTAATATACATATGTGTTACTGTAAATATAAAAGGAAGAGAGACAGAAAGAAAAACTATGAATAAAACCGTCAGCAAACATTTACCTAGTTCACAATTATTCATAATGACTCTTATATACATATCAATACGTATAGTATAATATATAAACGAATTGATTAATGAATGAGTCTTCAATTAACGAGGGTAACTATACCTATATAGTATACATCTGGTATTGATTTCAATACAACACGTATTATCGCGACCTGATGAAATATAAATCCATATACCATTATACGTATAAAGTATCGAATAGATGTAGTATTATTATTATTACTACATTTCTATACTCCGAGACTGCAGAGATTTCCTGAATATCATTTTACAACCAGTACTATAAGCGAATCATTATCGCGTCCATATATATCTATTTATATAATGATTTATGACGAATATTTTACAGGTTCAAAAATTGAACCGAAATTTCCTTTGCCATTTTTTTCTAATATGCCTGGATTTTGTGTTAAAATTAATTTAATGATCATATAGCCAATACTACGCGCTATCGATGAACGGGCGTCTCTTTTCGTGTAGCGCGCATGCTCCTAACTAGCGAGCGCGCATCAGAGCAGCTGCGCTACACCGACGAGCATTCGTTCATATGAGCGCGCTTCATTGGCTATTATTGAATTAATTATAACACGAAATCTAGACATTTTATGAAAAATTGATAAATGAAATGTTGATCTCAATTTTGACGAAGATTGCGATCCTGAAAAAATTTTAGTCATTGAATTAAAGGAATAATTAATCGTAAGAATAATATAATAGGAAGAAGAACGACTTTGGACTCCGTCTTCGATTGCACTGAATTATACATATATTACAGATCATTGCGAGATAAGAAAGGAAGTCTGATCTAGATCTAGATCTAGATCTAGATCTAGAATTGTAACTGTAACTATAACTATAACAATTGTGTGGGACGATGGAGAATGAAAGAAAGTCAAGGACCGTCAAGAAGAACGAGAGTGCAGAGAGAAAAAAAAAAAAAAAAAAAACGACGATATACTTTATATACCATATATATGACTGATCGTGATTGATCATGTTTTGGATCCCATAAAAAGTCCCGTAAAAATGGTAAAAGAAAACAGATACACGGAAAAAGAATAAAGAAAAAAAAAAAAAGGAAACGCGGAAGAAAATTTATTGTAGTTAGTAGATAAGAAAAAAAAAAAAAAAAAAAAAAACAAGGAAAGAAATAAACAATAAGGCAGATATTGTGGATTCAAAAATGTATCATGATCATTTAACTTTTAATTGCAGTTATACTACGAGTTGCAAGAAATATAAATGCAAGTTATATAAAGACGAATAAATTGTTTTTTTTTTTTTTTTTTTTAAGTTAAATTAAATTAAAAAACTACTGGGTCTATGTAGAATCCAAAATTTGATCAGATTAAAGTTTTGGATGGTCCTCAAAACGTTTTAGATTTAACGAAACCTGAACTTCTCTTTTTTTTATTTATTTATTTTTTTTTTTACTTTATCAATCGGGAATTCAAAAACGTTGAGTTATTAAATCAACGTCGTTAAATTGATGTACCTATTATAGTAATGTATAACAGAATGTTCGTTCTTTCATATTATATAATATGTATCGCAAAGACCAGACCAGACTAGACTAGACTAGACGATTTAATCGTGAGAAAAATTCACGTGCCAAAAACAATCGTAGTATATATATAATAAAAGTTTGCCAAGTTGTATATAGTTCTTGTTGTTATTTTCAAAATATATAGGTGCCTATCCATAACGGATAACTATATATACTACAGTCAACGAATTTATATATAGTAATTGATAGGTATATAAGCGTAAAAAGAGCACCTAAATATCGCAATGTAGTATATAGGTAGTACTCTTCGCTTGCTACATAATATATAATTTAGCTTTACAGCAATATATAATTTATATACCATGAAAGTATAATGCTATATATATAGTTACGTTACGTTACGTACGTTACATATAGACAATTATTATAACTATACTGAACATACATATATACAGGATGATTCAGAATTCGTGACGAATCTCTTGAGGGGTTAATCCTCGTCAAAATTGAGATCGAGAGCTCCTTAGCCATTTTTCTGAAAAATGATTTTTTTTATTTCCGTGTTTAATATTTTTTTTACGACAAATAATTTATTTTTCAACAATTTTTTTTCTATATCGTTTGTCAATTTTAAAGAATCGTATAATGATGCTAATGAGTTTTTTTTTTTTTTTTTTTTTTTTTTTTCTCAATATTAGAGAGATTTTTCAGTGTAAGTTTCTTGTTTCGTGGAAGATGTTAAAAAAAAAAACTGTGTTATGGTTCCATCAAGGAAAAAAATCATTTTTCAGAAAAATGGCTAAGGAATTTTCGATCCCAATTTTGACAAGGATCAACCCCTCAAGAGATTCGTCACGAATTCTGAATCACCCTGTATATATATATACAGGGCTTGAACAGTTCTCTATAGGTACATACCTACATACACTATGGACGTCGTCCAAGTGGACCTGACCT
This sequence comes from Tenthredo mesomela, assembly GCA_943736025.1. NCBI lineage: Eukaryota > Metazoa > Arthropoda > Insecta > Hymenoptera > Tenthredinidae > Tenthredo > Tenthredo mesomela. The sequence continues at coordinate 57,126,707 of OX031013.1, read as the reverse complement.
AACTAACCAGTACAGTGACGTAACTATCGCACGTAGTAGTTACATATATACCGATATATCTATATATATATATATACCTATGTGGATTATGAGTACTATACATAATACATAGGTTATACGTATATTTATTCCCTACCTCTATTTACTACGTTCTATAAATCGCTTTGACGTAGTATATTATATTAGGTATATACCGCGAGGACCAGGTGAAAGAGAATGGTCCATCCGCCCAGGCAGATAATATTTCGTATTTTTAGGGGGATAGCCACTCGTTGCGCTGAAAAAATCCCTAGGGTGATTTTGGCGCGCGGTCGATGCAACTCGGCAGCCATTGTTGATACAAGCCGGCTGACTGTCAATACATCGCAGAAGGTAGACAAGTGTGGTTATGTTCGTTTATTTGAAGCAAATGATAAATAAAGTGCATAAAACCTACGTGAATAAGCTAGGAATATTTATCAAAAATCGATCAATCAGTTTTAAATGATATCTTAATGCAATCAACGAATTAACCTAAGCTAAAACTGGAAATTTATCAGAATCAAAGAGTTCATCGAGAACAACCAATTCGAACAAAATTATTGATTGTATCTTGAGGTTGAGGCATCAATAAATATCCATAGCTTATTCACGTAGGTTTTATTCACTTTATTCATCATTTCCTTCAAATAAACGAACATAACCACACTTGTCTACCTTCCGCGATGTATTGACAGTCAGCCGGCTTGTATCAACAATGGCTGCCGAGTTGCATCGACCGCGTGCCAAAATCACCCTAGGGATTTTCAGTGCAACGAGTGGCTATCCCCCTAAAAATACGAAATATTAGCTGCCTGGGCGGATGGACCATTCTCTTTCACCTGGTCCTCGCGGTATAACCGCATGTGTATAATATATATAATGTAAGTGTGTTATACACTCAGTGACAAAATTAACGGGCCACTCAAGTTTCCCGGAAAAAACACCGTTTTTCAAAACGGTATTACTCGATGAAAAAATATTCGTAAAAAATGGCCAAGGGAGCATTTTACAGGTTGAAACGTCATCTTCGAGCTCGTGTCCGAAAATTTCACCTGCGATTGTTTTTCACCTGTTGGCGCAGGTTTAAATGAAGAGCTGCAAAATAAAAAAAAATCCGACATTTTCAAAGTTGGCTGCGGGGGTGAAAAAAAATCGCTAAAAATTTTCAGGGTAATGGTTGTGTAGCCCCAGGTCTGCTCTTCAAAACTGTTCTTCAAATTTTTGTCTACGAATTTTTTTCACCGGGTTATTGAATTTTTAGTAAGTATAGACCATTTTGGCGTTACCCAGGACGCACCACGTGGGGGTACGTTCTTCAAGCACCCCATGTGTTTGTGTGTGTGTTGTAGGGTTGTACGGTTTAACCAGCTTAACCGGCCAAAACGGTTAACCTGGTTAATTAGCCGATGGCTTAACCGGTTAACCGGCCAAGTTGGCCAGACGTTCAACCGGTCAACCGGCCAACACGGTTAACTCGGATAACCGGCCAATGGCTTAATTAACGGTTGAATCGGCCGAAAACTTTTTCAATATTTTAAAATTTCAAAATTTTCGAAAATTTCAAAAATTCAAAATATTCAAAAATGTTTAAAATGTTTAAAATGTCGAAAATTTTGAAAAAGCTTTTGGCCGATTCAACCGTTAACCGCAGTTGAATGGTTAACCGTCTTGGCCGGTTAGCCGGTTAACCGGTTAAGCCATTGGCCCGATTATCCGAGTCAACCGTTTTGGCCGGTTGCCCGGTTAAACGTTTGGCCAACTTGGCCGGTTAACCGGTTAAGCCATCGGCTAATTAACCAGGTTAACCGTTTTGGCCGGTTAAGCTGGTTAAACCGTACAGCCCTACAACACACACACAAACACATGGGGTGCTTGAAGAACATTCCCCCACGTGGTGCGTCCTGGGTAACGCCAAAATGGTCTATACTTACTAAAAATTCAATAACCCGGTGAAAAAAAGTCGTAGACAAAAATTTGAAGAACAGTTTTGAAGAGCATACCTGGAGCTACACAACCATTGCCCTGAAAATTTTTAGCAATTTTTTTTCACCCCCGCAGCCAACTTTGAAAATGTCGGATTTTTTTTTATTTTGCGGCTCTTCATTTAAACCTGCGCCAACAGGTGAAAAACAATCGCAGGTGAAATTTTCGGACACGAGCTCGAAGATGACGTTTCAACCTGTAAAATGCTCCCTTGGCCATTTTTTACGAATATTTTTTCATCGAGTAATACCGTTTTGAAAAACGGTGTTTTTTCCGGGAAACTTGAGTGGCCCGTTAATTTTGTCACTGAGTGTATATTTTTAGGCGTAGACTTAAAATAATTGCGTATAGCATAGTGTAGAAAGAAATATAAAAAAATTAAAAACGAAGGAAATGAATAAAAAAAAAGAAAAATTTAAAAAGAAAAAAATAAAAATAAAAACTAACTAGAGAGAGGGGGTTATTATCACATATTTATAATTTGATCACTACTTTTTTTCGACGAATTAACTTAAATTAATTTTTCATGCAAATTTTTTCAGATATATCATTTCCTAGAAAAATAATCAACTCTGAAAAGGTAAATATCAATGAAATTAACTTTTATAAACTCCAAAAATTTTGTTTCAGGCCAGTCATTCAAAACATCCAATTCACAATAATTCCAAAACTTTTGAAACTTTTATGTAATGTTGAGGAGGGTATAAAGGTGAACTATAAAATTTTACAACCTTTTTCAAACTACAGAATATTGTCAAAATTTGAAAAAAATGGTATTTCGCAATATTCTCGCCAGGAAAATTCCAAAATGGCAAAATTTGTTTATTTTAGTTTTATCTGTATAACTTTTTATATTTAACTGATAAAAATGAAGTGAATACACGTTTTTGAAGAGAGAAATTTTTTTTTTTTTAGAAAATGTATGAAAAAATTAATTTAAATTAATTTGTCGAAAAGTAAGTATCGTAATAAAATCTATATATGACTTTGATACCGCTGTAACTTATTCTAAATGCAGCACTTGTTCTAAATAACAATAAATAAATGTATATATATATATATATAATATATATGTAATTACTAATTACCTATACATATAATAATATTACTATATATATATGCGTATGCTTTTATACTGTTATTTAAATTGCTCTAATTCTCATGAGAATAAGTTAATGAGCAGATGTATGTTTGTTATTTACTCGTAATATAATACAGGGTGGCCCAATTTAATTGACGCAGGCGAATATCTCGAAAACTAACCGTTTTGAAAGAAAAAGTTTTACACAAAACTTGAAGGGTTTCGAGGGGGAAAGATAATGCTGATATGTGTTGACTTGTGGACTTCGCCAATTCCGAGATTTCGCAAGCAACTTCGGATTTTTTAGATAGGGAACACATGTTTTGGTTGAGGGCACCTGATAGCGCGATCAAAGACTCATTCAACCACGCAAGCAAAAAAAATTGGAAAAAAAAATTTTGCAAAAAAAATTGAAAAAAAAAAAAATATTGCAAAAAAAAATTTCGCGAATTTTTTTGTTTTCTTTTGCAAAAGATTGCTTTTTTGTCCCTAGCTTTCGAACACATTCATTGTTCATCACTCTAGCTCAAAATTTTTCTCGCCAATTTTGAAATTGGAAAGATTGAATGTACCAGATTAGTAGAAAAAAAATCGTAGATCAATAACGCAGAGTGATGAACAATGAATGTGTTCGAAAGCTAGGGACAAAAAAACAATCTTTTGCAAAAGAAAAAAAAAAAAAATTCGCGAAATTTTTTTTTGCAATATTTTTTTTTCACAATTTTTTTTTGCAAAATTTTTTTTTTCAATTTTTTTTGCTTGCGTGGTTGAATGAGTCTTTGATCGCGCTATCCGATGCCCTCAACCAAAACATGTGTTCCCTATCTAAAATCCGAAGTTGCTTGCGAAATCTCGGAATTGGCGAAGTCCACAAGTCAACACATATCAGTATTATCTTTCCCCCTCGAAACCCTTCAAGTTTTGTATAAAACTTTTTCTTTTAAAACGGTTAGTTTTCGAGATATTCGCCTGCGTCAATTAAAATGGGCCACCCTGTATATAGACTGCGATTATTAAATTAATTTTTTTTTTTTTTTTTTCCTTGTTTTAAGTATAATCATGGAAATAATCTAATCTAGTTAAAGTGTGAAACAAGATATAAACAAAAAAAAAAAAACAAGAAAAAATAATAAGCCACGCGGAAAAACAGTTACATATTAAGGTGCTTTCCTAGGCAATTCCACCAGTCCTGAAAACATCGTGAAAAAATGTGATATTAAACGGAATATCTCTGCCTGGGCACCGAAATCAATGAAACAAAATACGTCGCGCAATTCTATGTGCGACTCCGAACATGTACAGCCCAAAAAATGTTCGTTTTGCGCGAAAATTGAGAAGATATCCATGAAAAACGTTTCTAAAACCGTTTCTAAAACCGTTTTTCATGGATATCTTCTCTATTTTCGCGCAAAACGAACATTTTTTGGGCTGTACATGTTCGGAGTTGCACATAGAATTGCGCGACGTATTTTGTTTCATTGATTTCGGTGCCCAGGCAGAGATATTCCGTTTAATATCACATTTTTTCACGATGTTTTCAGGACTGGTGGAATTGCCTAGGAAAGCACCTTAAGTTTATAAATATACACGAAGTATACGTATATATACAGTCTCGACTGAAGATTATAAATAAATCGACTATATACAGAATAGAATTTCGACAAGTCTCAGACGTAGGTACTAGACCGTTGAACCTATCTTTGTACCTATATATATGTAAATATACATTATAGGTGCATTTATGCAGTAATATACATATTTCACATTATATGATATGTCGCGTCACTAATGCCATAAGGTCGTAAGTGCAAAAAAATTATTTTTTTTGCGGATATGTCCAAACGATGTTATATGGCACGAAAAAGATTTTGCCACCAAAAATACGAAATTTTTTTTTTTTTTTTTTTTTTTTGTATAACGTTTAACTGCATTCTATACACACGACGAGACTAGTATATATATAGAGATGGCCATAATCGTATACTATGATGATAATATATTAAAGAAAATTAAAATAGGTATAGTAAATATGTCATTGAACTGTTATATATACTATATTTGTACATATGTATTATATTTCGAGGTTTGGATCAGCAAAAATGATATCCTATTACATGATGTAGATTTCTAGATGCGGTGATCAAAAGAGAGAGAGAGAGAGTGTGTGTGTGTGTGTGTGTGTGTGTGTGCAAAAAGTGCAGAATAGTCGATTTTTAAATCAAGAGAAAATCTATAATTAGTAATTATGAATATTTATATACCTATATACTTGATATAGTAATAAAAATTTTCGCGATAAATATACAGAATGATTCAGTTCCAACGGACCATATTTTTAGGGTTTTTATAGATTCCTTGTGAAATTCTAAGACTAAATTTTCTTTACCAAAAATTCGAGGGACCGATAGTTTCCGAACTACAGAAGATCTTAGTTGACCAATCGCAGAACTTATAGGTGACGCTGACAGAGCGTGAGCCATGAGTAGAAGTTGCGCAGTGGTTCGTTCTGTGCTACTTATACGCTCTGCGATTCGTTAACTAAAATCGTACGTAGCTCTGAAACTATTGGTCCCTCGAATTTTCGGTAAAGAAAATTTAGTCTTAGATTTTCACAAGGAATCGTATCCTTAAAAATATGACACACGTAACCTGAATCACCCTGTATATATGTATAGACGGATAATTTTTTATACAGACGTTTAATAATCGATACGTAAGAATAAAAGAAGGCGGAGCATCGGCAAGTCGAAGCTCCTCCCAGATCAGACCCTGGAGAATATTCACCCTGTATATATTCAGATATTTTTATAAAATCAGGGAATTTATATACAGGGTGAGTCTTTCCTGGTATCGAATGAGGGAGGGGCTTATCAGCGCAAACGCTCCGCCCCTCTCTATTCATACTCGTTAAAATCATCAGCTTTGACGGTGCGTGAGAATAAAACTATAGGGTTTCTCGATACATACGACGATGATAAGTATGAATAGAAAGGGGCGGAGCGTTTACGCTGATAAGCCCCTCCCCCATTCGATACCAGGGAAGACTCAGGCTGTATAATAGAAAATTAGTTCGCGTTGTTTCTACCCCAATCTTTTTTCACCTCATCCTGTATATGGGGAATTCCACCCCAACCCAACCTACGTCTGACCCTCACCCCTTCCGATTCGAGTCATAATTTTTTATGTTGTTCCACCTTTTCGAAGAAACACTCTGAATTTTTTTCAGATTTTTTGGAAACCGTCCGATTTACCTATGATTTTTGAAAATGAACACATCGATAGCCCGAATTGAAAAATCTGAAAAAATTCTCAAAAATCCTGCTTTAGTTATCAAAATTTTCAGGCCCTTAGCCAAAGTGGGCAGACGTTTGCTTCTCATATTATTCAACGTTGTTCTCGGAAAAAACCTTAAACATCATAGAAGCGAGCGTCTGCTCACTCTGGGTCAAGGCTTGAAAATTTTGATAAACGAAGCAAGATTTTTCAGAATTTTTTCAGATTTTTCGATTGGGGTCAAGATTTCCAAAATTTTACAAAATTCAAATTTCGACCTGAATCGAAAAATCTGAAAAAATTCTGAAAAATCCTGTTTCGTTTATCAAAATTTTCAAGCCTTGACCCAGAGTGAGCAGACGCTCGCTTCTATGAGATTTAAGTTTTTTCATTTTCAAAAATCATAATTAAATCGGACGGTTTCCAAAAAATCTGAAAAAAATTCAGAGTGTTTTTTTCGAAAAGGTAGAACAACACAAAAAATTATGACTCGAATCGAAAGGGGTGAGGGTTGGGGTGGAATTCTCCATATACATATATTGGTATATACACATTTATATACCTGACATATTATTTCTATTATATACCCACGTATATTGTAATACTTTAATAAATAGTAACAGTTGGTGCACTTACCTTGATTCAGAAGAAAGAAGTGAGTAAAAGCATCTCGCCGCGAGCCGTAGAATAGGTAGGTATATAAATTTCTTGACAATGGAACAGACGACGAAATATTTTCTTCGCAATATAGGTAATATATGGTATGTATACCACCTATACTATATCGTCGAGCTTTTATTCTGTATATTATATTTTTAATTATATAATTATATAATTATTTATTCATTTATTTATTATAATAGTGTATAGCAACCTTTTTTTTTTCTTCTTTTTATCATACAATTTTAAAGAAAACTGTAATATATAGAAATAATTCCGTAATTTTTAGCGAAGCAAAAATCGTTCCGTGTTAAAATTTTTTTCAAATACTGGCCCCGTACATTGAATGAATTAAATAATTATATTTTATTATATAAAATGATAATAAAATAAACGATAAGATATTCACCGCGAGATTGAAATCGGAAAGGAAGAGTATATAGTAAATTCTGATAATCCGTTGATAACAATAATTAATATCAGTAAAAAATTTGTTTATATACGTTTTTTTTATACCTTTTATTTATTTATTTATTTATTTATTTTTATTTTTCAACGGGATATAAGGTGAATGTGATATTGAAATTACTTCAGCTGCATGTAGTGTATTTGAAAAAATTTAATAATAATTATATTCGTATGTGCAGTGTTAATTAATGCGGCGCAGATATTAACGGTGAATCGAGTAAAGATTTAAATCGTATATCCCGAGTTTTCTTAAAGCTCGTAAAACTGAATTCCGTTAATTTTCCTCCTCGGTTGTGTGTCCCGTTACATCATGAGAAACCTCGATATCTGTAAAATAAATATAAAAAATTAAAAAAAAATTAACAAGAAAGTTGAATAATTAATTAATTCAAATAATTAATTGAACAGATAACTATAACTACATGAAATATATACACGGAAAATGTGTCGAAAAATATCTCAGACACTTCATTGCGAAATTTATAGAAATATAAAATGCTCGTGCGTTCGAAATATCGTTTGGTTTAATCTCTAGTTTTTTACGTCGTGCTCTGCTTTTTTTTTTTTTTTTTTTTTTTTTTTTTCTCTACTCGGAAAGATAAGAGCCGCGTGTTTTTCCATTCACTTATCTCTAGCCTACGATCTTATCAATCACGGTCGAATGATAGAGTGTGCGGCGGGAATTGGGAAACTTTTTATCGTAAAAATGTAAAAAAAAAATAAATAAATAAATAAAAAATTTGGATAGAATATAAAATAATAAAAATAATAAAAAATTTCACGACTGAAAATATGTGCATCGTGCAGATTATTCAAAAATAATTGTTTTTTTTTTTTTTATTATTAATTGCAAGTGAAATTTTTCAAGACATTACGTCTACTTTTTCTCAAATTGATAATTAGTCTTCATAAAATGGTTTTTGATAGCCTTTTTGTCTTGCCACGTAGGAAAACCAGTCTTAGATTTTTACGATGAATCTACCCATATACGGTGGTGCGCGCGAAGTGAATCACCCTGTATAGCCTAGCGAAAAGACCACTCTTTACTCATTTTTATTTGCATATCTGTTAATAAAGGTGGAAGCACACAGAAGTCCAGAAGCCACAAGCAGAATGCAGAAGCCATAGCGCATGCACTGTTGCGAAATTCCAGCATGCGCTATGGTCTCTGTATTCTGCTTATGGCGTCTGGATTTTCAACCCACACAAAAATCCACAGGCATAAGAGCACATCAGAGCATGATGTACCGATTTACATTGAAATCAATTCTTTTGCTATGTATCTAAGAAGCGGTCCACCAGATTTTTCAGGTCAAAGGTATGGAAACACACAGAAGTCCATAAGCCATAACCAAACACCAGAAGACATCGCGCATGCGCATCACTTCGCTTTTACTGGAGCTATCTTATATCTATATCTATGCCTATGCATTCTGCTTATGGCTTATGGACTCCTGTGTGCTTCCACCTTAAGGGGACATGAAAGATGAATTGTACACCTCGAATGTTTGGCAGCCCGTTTCCCAGCTAAAACACATCCGATCGATGTGAAATTGATATCAGTGACGCAGAAAAAGTGCACGAAGGGCATGATGTTCTTGGATTTCCAAAAAACGAAAATGTTTCGGGTGTTTTCATATTTTATCAAGTAGAACGTCAGCAACAATGATTATTCGTTACAGAGCACTCTTGATATAAAACTGTACATTTTATTTTCGCTTTTTGGAAATCCAAGAGCATCATGCCCTTCGTGCACTTTTTCTGCGTCACTGATATCAATTTCACATCGATCGGATGTGTTTTAGCTGGGAAACGGTCTGCCAAAAATTCGAGGTGTATAATTCACCTTTCATATCCCGTTAAGCAGACTGCAAAATGTGAGACAACAGCGCATGCGCACTGTTCGTTAGAATTTCGCAACAGCGCATGCGCTATGGTGTCTGAATAAGCGATCTGAATAAAGACGAAGACGATGAAGACCAAAAATTCGTATGATATAAACGGGTATTCTAAAACGTTGAATAATCGTATCTCAGCTTTCCGTTCACAGATTTCATCGAAATAGGGCTTAAATGAAAGCTTTTCTCGGCTGCCTTCTACGATAAATATTCAAATACCGTGTATATACCGAGGCGGAAGAAAGAAATAATAATATCACCCTGAGACACTACACACAAATTCTATACTAAAAAAAACTCGTTTACATTTATTCGGGCATTAATTATTACGACGAATAAAATGGTTTTTTTTTCTTTCTTTCTTTCTTCTTCTTCTTCTTCTGTATTTTTTTTTTTTCTTTCTAAATTAAATCGCAATTTAATAGTTCAACTTTATTATTACTATCATATAACCTCCTCTTGGGGTGAAATCTGCAATTTCAACGAACAGCTAATTCTACTGCGGCTATTAAATCGAGAGTAGAACGAGTTTGATTGGAACTGGTTCGAACCGGGGAATGATTCACCTCTTGTATATCCATATCTATGTCTATATCTATATCTATATCTATATACTAGACTAATAAACGTCTGATATTTTCTCAAGGATTCATTAAATACATAGAGATTATATAGACAGTAGAGAGTGTCCCGCATATTGGTATAGACGATTACATAGTGCTGTTAAAAATAAAATAATAAAAAATATCATCAGATTTACGATAGAATTTTAAAATTGTATGTTTAAAATTTCTAAATAATAATAATTATTATTATTATTATTATTATAATTATTATAATTACGACTAAATATTTTTTATTCTTATTTACTTTGTCGTAGTATGTATATAATATAATATGAATCTATATTCTTATCTGAAGTTTTATCTTTTATATAGTTAGACAGCAATTCCAAGTAAAACGTGGTCATATCTCGTTTCCGGTTTAAATTGTCTTCCTGCATTCGCACGCGTGTGTCTTTATGCAACGTACTGTACATAATATAATATAATTAGATAATAATCAAATTGCGTGGCTTGTATTACGTTATTTGTGTGAGATTTTAATTTTTTTTACACACTAATAATTGAAAAGTATGAAAACCATATGTTTAGAACATATACATATATGTACGTAGATATATAGTATAGCTGTGTGTTACATGACTTTATATAACCGCACAAGCATATGTTATGTAAAAGAATTAATAAAAAAAAAAAAAATAAATAAAAAAAAAACAGGAAAAAAAAATTCATTCATTCATGCTAAACAATTTTCGATTTCAAATGCAGAAAGAGATAAGAGTGCACTGAATGTAGTATATAATAATATTTATTATTATTTTTACATATATTATAAATATTCCGATCGTAAAAAAAATTAATAATAATAATAATAATAATAATAATAATAATTCTAATAAATAAATATAAATACTATATAGATAAGAAGAATATTGTAGTAAATAAAAAAAAATAAAAAAGAAGTATGTGTTATTAAGTATTATAAACCGACGCTCCATTCATCGTAAGTTAAGGTATAGTATATACCTATAGTAGTAGGTAGGGATGTTGCGGAGTAATTTAGCGACCGTAATACGTATGTTAGTATACAGATTAGTTTAGTCTTGTTATAATTTATTTTATGGTAAAGTGCGTCTATGTAGAGTCAAGTGTAACTATTTTTATAGGACATATATATAGGGAAGAAATCTTGATACTGCACAGTCAAAGTGCCTGACTGCGCATGCGCGAGTTTTGTCGTCCGCTGAGGCAGGTTAGCCATCCCGAGTTTTAGCTGTCAAACTTTGTTTTTGGCGGCGATGTAATTGATACGAATTTTTGAGGTTATAATCTCAAATGACACTTTTATTTTGATAATGACGTTAAATAAAAATGAACAACAACATAACCTCAACTGACTAATCTACGCGCGAAAGTTTGACAGCTCTTGCTTCATTTCTCGCAAGTTAGCACCCCTGCCGCATACGTCATAATATTATCGCGAGACCATCTCACCGACCAATAAAATTGAATTATTTGGCGCATGCGCAGTTAGGCGCAGCGACTGTGCAGTATCAAGGTTTCTTCCCTGTATGTACCTTGTTTTAAGTAATCATGGATACTCTGTGTCTTATCTTATCGGTCATGTAATTAATTTTACACGAATTTGCGGTCTTATTTTTTTTTTTTTACGATTACAGTAGTAGAATGAACTATACAGCGATGAGTAATCGTATAAAAGGAAATATATATATATTAGGGTGGGCCAAAAAAAACTTTTAATTTTTTTTTCTTTAGTTACCATGAAAATATTGTTCAAGATGATGAAAAAAAAGTCCTCTGAAAATTTGAGCTCTTAATATCAATATTAAGAGGTGCCTCATAGCGATTTTTGATTTCCCATTCAAATAACACAGGAAATTTTTTTTTTTTTTTTTGGAATTTTATTCCGTTCCAACGAATCATCGTGTTATAAAAATCAATACATATTCTTGTAGGAAATTAAACGATCTCCAAAAAAGGTCTAATGTGATTTTTTGCTAAGTCGAAAAAAAAGTCGTCATACACCGTTTGAGGTTGAACTTTAACCTTGAATAACTTTGAAACGAGTGAACTTAGCGAAAAATTACATCAGACCTTTTTTGGAGATCGTTTAATTTCCTACAAGAATATGTATCGATTTTTACAACACGATGATTCATTGGAACCGAATAAAATTCCAAATAAAAAAAAAAAAAAATTTCCTGTGTTATTTAAATGGGAAATCAAAAATCGCGATGAGGCACCTCTTAATATTAATATTAAGAGCTCAAATTTTCAGAGGATTTTTTTTTCATCATCTTGAACAATATTTTCATGGTAACTAAAGAAAAAAAAATTAAAAGTTTTTTTTGGCCCACCCTAATATATATATATTTCTATCTGTATACAATATTTTTTATTATTGTTATTATTTATATAATGTTCAAAATAATTATCCTATGCTATAAGAAGTATGTGATAAATATTCGCGTCACTAATGCCATAAGGTCGTAAGCGCCAAAAAAAAAAAAAAAAAAAATTTCGTTCTTTTTGGTGGCAAAATCTTTTTCATGTCATTTAACATCGTTTGGGCATATCCACAAAAAAAAAATAATTTTTTGGCGCTTACGACCTTATGGCATTAGTGACGCGATATATATGTGTGTATAACATCTTTCGAAACGACAAAGTAACAAAAAAAAAAATTAAAAAAAAAAAAAAAAAAAAGAACCTAAACTGAACATGTCTTGGTCTTGCACTAATTTCTGTGAAATGAATTATTCTTTTTTCGCAAACATGATATATATAATTATATACGTATACTATACATAGTGCAACAGTAACTGTGATCTCGTAAGTATATTTAAATATCTATAATAATATGTTATATGCAGACTGTGAGAATAAAATGAAATTAAAAATAAAATAAAATAAAATGATATAAAACGAAAGCAGGTACCTAAATTACAATTACTCAGCACGGATGGCGCCGGAAATACCTTGTTTTCATGGCATCGTATATATATATATATACTAATGAGTATACCTACACACTTGACGATGAGCCGTAAAGTAAGTATCTATAAAACGAGAAAGAAAGAGGGAGAGAAAAAGAAACCAATAAAAATAAAAATAAAAATGAAAATAAAAGTAAAATAATTAGGACTATAATATAGAAAAAAGAATAAACACGTGCTTCTTTCTTTTTATCTGACATGAAGTATAGAAGAAGAAAAATAAAATAAATAATATAATAAATTCGAGTCAGTGAATTAATATTCAAAGATATTGATTAAGACTAAACACAATGCCCCGCAGGCAATCGAATCTCATGCTACAACGTGGGATTTAATTTTTTTGCTGTAAAGCTAAATAATGTATAAACAGAATATAAGTAAAAGTATATTATATTTCAGGTAGTAGTATGTATATTAGGGTGGTCCGAAAAAAAAAAAAAAAAAATTCTATATCATCTCAAAAGTTTCTTTTATGTATGAAACAAATTCTCCCAAAAGCGCAGCTCGATATCTCAACTCTACGAGACGCTCAACGATTTTCCGTTTTCCCATATATAAATAACACGATGAAAAATTGTTTTTTCGTATTTTCTGTATAAAACTCCGAAAAAAAAAATTTTATTCCAATTTTGATGCACATATTCTTGTAGGAAATGTAATTCTCTAAAAAAAAAAAAAAGGTTTAAAATCGGGGGGTGAATCACAACGGAAATATGGTGTACACACGGTCGGAAATGTTAGGAAATATTGGGAGATATTAGGAGATATTGGGAGATATTACGGTCGGAAATGTTGGGAAATATCGGGAAATATCGGGAGATATTGGGAGATATTGGAAAATATCGGGAGATATTGGAAGATATCACGGTCGGAAATTTTGGGAGATATGGGGAAATATTTAGAAAAAGGGAGATATGGTGTACGCATTTCTGCTTGTGATTCACCCCCCGTTTAAAATCATACTTTGTTAGATTTCATTTGATTGCAAGCGTTCAAAGCCTGATAACTTTTTATCTGTTGAGATTACGAGAAAAATATGTCAGAGCTTTTTTGTAGAGAATTAAATTTCCTACGAAAATATGTGCATTAAAATTGAAATAAGTATTTTTTTTTTCATAGTTTTACGTGAAAAAGATGAAAAAGGGAAGATGTTAAAAAAATGTGTTATGGTTCCAAAGAAAAAATTATTTTTCGAAAGAATGGCTAAGAAACAATTCTTCCCCAATTTTGACAAGGATTAACCCCTCAAGAGATTCGTCACGAATTCTGAATCACCCTGTATAGCACAATTAAATGATTTTTAGTTTAATTTTGGCACAGCCTGAACGAACTACGTTGTCGCATCATTTATGTTGTGACCTAAATTTCCAATTCCGAAATTTACTATTAGGTACTATACTACTTTCAGAAAATTAACCATTACCCTTTTATTTTTATTTATTTATTTATTTTTTTTTTTTTAAAGCTTGCATTCATTATTTATTTATATATTGTGTAATCTGAATAAGAACGAATAAATTATCTCTAAGGGGACCAGTACAGCGACTTTTCCAGAAATTATCACAGTCCGAAATAAATTTATTTCATAACCAAAGTTCATTTCACATCAAAATATTTGTCTTTTTCAAAATCATGTGTCGTAAGGATTTCAGAGCACCGTTGGACCGATTCAGGTCATCTTGGATTCATTTTCTTCAGAAAACAAATCCTCATCATGTGAATGTAGGAATTTAAAAATAAAAAATTATGTCATAAGTTATGATCAATTTACCAAATTTGCAAAAATTATTATCACTCATTTCTTAAATAACTTGGCCAAAACGAAAAATTTGTCAAAATTCCTACATTCACATGATGAGGATTTGTTTTCTGAAGAAAATGAATTCAAGATGACCTGAATCGGTCCAACGGTGCTCTGAAATCCTTACGACACATGATTTTGAAAAAGAAAAATATTTTGATGTGAAATGAACTTTGGTTATGAAATAAATTGATTTCGGATTATGATAATTTCTCGAAAAGTCGCTGTACTGATCCCCTTAATCAAATTCCAGTTAATATCACATCGTAAAACAGATTTCAATGAAAGGAACAAGGAAAATAAAAACTCTATGTTCTTCCTCAGAATTTACACAATTCGATTTTCTCGGAATGATCAGTAGTAGCAACGTTTGTACAGACACGTCTCGATGTTATTCAGATATATGTATAATTCTTGTTGGCCTTTTTTTGCGTTTTTGACGCCTGAGCTCGGATAATAATCGAAATGTGATACATTTCGACCAAAAGGAGGTGGGCGACTAGGGACTGGCCTTAAAGTAGAGTATTTGCGATCTGCGCATGCGCTAACTCTTCTTTTCTTCACTATTCGTAAATACGGTACTTCACGCACGCTACACAAGTTTCGAAAATCAAACTTTCGAAACAGATGTTGCAAAAAATGATATTCAAGACTTAATAATCAAATAAGACAAACTAAAATGTATACTAAATCATTTATTCCTTCTATACTATTTTCTGATGAATTATTTTCTTATATAATTATTATTGTTCTAAACTCTTCGGGATTGTACGGGAATATAGCGCAGATTCTCACGCTTGGTCGCTCTTCCTTGAAGCAACAACTATTTATAAAAGTACACGAACCATGTCCTTATAAATATATATATATATATACTATATATACATATGTATAAAAACTATGTATTTGTCTATATAAATATATATCTTTGTGGAATTCTATTGCAGACGAACCGAATCCATTCTGATCATTATTCTTATCTAAATAATATATACCCACGCTATAAAATACCCTAATAATATAATTCGAGGCTCAGTATATACTCTAGACCGGTTCAAAAAAATCGACTATTCTTTTTTTTTTCAATTTTCGCATTGAAATACTTTCGGGGGGTTGAAAAAAGATGCCTGTTAAAAGCGGAGCTCTTAATATTAAGATTTAGAGATCGCTCATCGCGGATTTCTATTTTCCATTTAAATAGCATAGGAATTTTATTTTTTTTCCTTCAGAATTTCGTAGCTCACAAACCAATGAACAAATCCAAATGACTCTTACATATTTTTATAGGGGATTGAACACTCTAAAAAATGTATCCATCATTGTGGAAAAAAAAATGACAAAAAAAAAAAAAAAAAAATAGTTTACTCAACTATAAATTGAAATTTGAGCTTGAATAACTTTGGAAGGAGTCAATTTATCAAAAAATGATAAGAGAAGTTTTTTGTAGAGTGTTCAATTTCCTATGAAAATATGTATGAGTCATTTGGATTTGTTCATTGGTTTGTGAGCTACAAAATTATAAAAAAAAAAAAAAAAAAAAAAAATTCCTATGCTATTCAAATGGAAAATAGAAATCCGCGATGAGCGACCTCTAAATCTTAATATTAAGAGCTCCGCTTTTAACAGGCATCTTTTTTCACCACCCTCAAAAATATTTCAATGCGAAAATTTGAAAAAAAAAAAAAGAATAGTCGATTTTTTTGAACCGGTCTAATATACTCAGATAATGTTCAGTATAATATGTAATGATAATATTTCTTATTATTATTAGAATAAAAATTTTAAACGTTTGATAAATATCTACACTACGCACATATGACACAATATCAGATCTATACTATATATAGTATGGTACTTATTCGGTAAATATTATTTTTCCTCAACTCGTTCCTCGCCTCAAAAATATACTATATAATATATATATATATATATAGAAATAATATTTATCCTATACTTCTTCTTCTTCTTTATACAGTAGAGTCCCGCTTTTGTCAGCCTCACGGGAGGACTGCTGACAGAACCGGGAACGTCTGAATCCCGCCCAAGGAGGCGTACGAGTCAGCGAACGCCAGTGGCGTAGCGAAAGTGAAGCAGTGCGCCGGTTACATGAAAAAGCGAGACTGCCAAAGCGAGGTTTGTTTACATATATCCTACACCACTGTCGGAGGTCTCGAGCTACGCCTTCGCCTCGCTTTAAGCCGGCGACACAAACTTCTACGTGAGCCGTAATACGCTTCACCTATAGGCCGGTCGGACACGCACACCAAGCGCCGACCAATCACGTACGCGTGTAGGTCTATAGGTGAAGCGTATTACGGCTCACGTAGAAGTTTGTGTCGCCGGCTTTACATGGCTCGACGCACGAGCGGAGGAGAGCAGCGGTAGTAGAGTGGGAGGTAAGGGAACGTCTAGCCTGACAGAATCGAGGCTGACAAAAGCGGGACTCTACTGTATCTCGTATACTCATCTGGTATAAACGCGAGTTAGTATATTAGACCTTCGATTGGCACGATTGACGCGGTAATTCGACGACTTTCACGTTTTAAGTTCACCGTCATCAAAAATGTAGGTAGGTAGGTAGGTAGATAGATGGATAGGTGTGTGTATATTAAATCGCGTGTATATAAACGTGCGAATTGAAAGCGACTATGCATACCGACGACCTCACTCACTCAGTGGAAAAAGCATGTTCTTCAACCAGAATTTGAGAATTTGTGACTTTCAACCAGAGAACATGTTTTTCCTCCACTGAAACGTGCGTCGATATTACTTCGACGTTATTTAAACCGTTGAGAAATGTGGGGAAAAACAAAAAAAAAAAAAAAAAAAAAAAAAAAAAAAGAATCGGAAGAAAACAACATACTATAATATACTAATACGAATATAATCCAAGACTATAATTGCATCTAGACAATTGAATAATGCTCTCTAGTCTCTGTATCTTTAGGTATCTATATATATATATATATATATATATATATATATATAAGATATAATAATACGCGTCGTCTTGTAACGGTTATAAGACTTCATCAGTTCGTGTGTAACACGATAGTTTCTGATTTAAGTACATACATAAAACAAGCTAGGCTTCATGTGGGCTAAACATAACGTAACATATATAGAAAATAGCGCAATATTAAAGGTCATAAGCGCCAAAAAATTATTATTTTTTTTTTTTTTTGCGGATATGCCCCAACGATGTTATATGGCACGAAAAAGATTTTGCCACCAAAAACACGAAATTTTTTTTTTTTTTTTTTTTTTTTGCGCTTACGACGTCATGGCATTAGTGACGCGATATACGTGCATATAAAAATATGCACACATATATTCACGTGTACGTAAGAATTAATAGGAGTAAACTCTGAAAGATGTTTAATTTGTTACAGGGAAATGTGTTTTTTTTTTTTTTTTTTTCTAAAATCCTAATAGTTTAGCAGAATTTTATTATTACCACGCGGAATTATCATTCGAATAATTTATTGCGCGTCATGCATTTAGATTCTTAGCGATTCGTAGAATAGACACGTACTACTTATTATAACAAGAGACAAACATGCAAAGTTCTTAAAGTTTGGATAACCTGTGTCCTCCTCCGCCCCTCCTCCTTCTCTTACTTTTCTTTTCTTTTTTGGCAAAGATAAACAACCGTTGCTTACTATTTTGCATAATATAATATAAAGATAAAGAATATACTCCGTATATGTATGTATAATACACGAAAATAATAAACTCATTCTAAACCGAATGGAACTTTCCATATATATTAGACTGTGTCAAAAAAAAAAAAACGATATCTTCTTTTTGTTCGGGCCCTTTCGAAAATAGTTAGTGCTTAATATAAAGAAAATTGTCCCCAAAGCTTAGCTATGTAGCTTGAACACAGAATTAGCGCATTTGAAAATAAGATTTCCCATGTATTTCAAATGGCTAAATTTGTTTATCTTAGTTTTATTTTTATAATTCTCTTTATTCAACTGATAAGAATAAAGTAAATATACGGTTTTGAAGAGAAAAAAATTTCTGAGAAAATGCATGAAAAAAAAATTTTTTTAATTAATTTGTCGAAAAGTAAGTAGTAATCAAATATACATATGACTTTTAAATCACTGTAACTCGTTAACGGTTCAATCGAGCAACTTGGGCCAAAGGACTATTTTTGTAGATCATAAAATTCTCTACAAAACCGTAT
Source organism: Tenthredo mesomela (assembly GCA_943736025.1). Lineage (NCBI taxonomy): Eukaryota > Metazoa > Arthropoda > Insecta > Hymenoptera > Tenthredinidae > Tenthredo > Tenthredo mesomela. Next base: position 57,107,747 of record OX031013.1, on the reverse strand, counting down.
ATCCACTTTATTCTTATCAGTTGAATAAAGAGAGTTATAAAAATAAAACTAGGATAAACAAATTTTGCCATTTGAAATACGTGGGAAATCTTATTTTCAAATGCGCTAATTCTGTGTTCAAGCTACCATCCCGTGAAAAAATATTCTGATCAGACCTGATATGACCTGATAAGGCCATATCAAAATTTTTGATATATCTATATCTGGTCTGATATGATCTGATATGCCCATATATAAATTTTGATAGGTCCTGATATGGCCTGATATGAAAATTGGCCATATCAGGCCATATCAAGCCTTATCAACTTGATATGCCCATATCAAGCTTGATATGACTTGATAAGTTCATATATAATTTTTTTATATGTCCTGATATGGCCTGATATAATCTTATATGAGTATATATACTTTGATATACTTATTAACAAAATTCTGATCAGGCCTGATATAACTTGATAAGACCTGATATAGCCTGATAGGATATGTATATTTTGATGTACTTGTGGAAAAATATTTCTGATCAGGCCTGATATAATTTGATAAGCCTTGATATGGGCATATGTAACAGTTATTTTTGTGTTTCCTTTGTATAAAAATTTTCGTCTCTAGCCTGATCTAGACAGATACGGCCATATCTAGTCTAATATGTTCACATATAGTTCTCTGGTATGGCTTGATAAGTTCTGATATGAGCAATAATACTTCAATATAATGGTTTAACGGATTTTACGAGAAAAAAATAGAAACAATAAATTTTTAAGCTTATTTATTTTATTATCAAACCATTCAATTATTATATATAGATAGGGTTATATATAGTCTGATATGGCCGTATCAGGCTATATCAATCTGAATCTAACTATATATAATCTGATATGCCCATATCAGGCCATATCAATGTGACAATGAATCCAACTATATATAATCTGATATGCCCATATCAGGCCATATCAGGTCTGATATGGCCAATTTTTATATCAGGCCATATCAGGTCTGATATGGACGGTTTATATCAGGCCTGATATGGTCTGATCAGAATATTTTTTCACGGGATAGCTGAGCTTTGAGAACAATTTTCTTTATATTAAGCACTAACTATTTTCGAAAGGGCCCGAACAAAAAGAAGATGTCGTTTTTTTTTTTTTTGACACAGTCTAATATATATATACGCATACGAAGATAAGCATATTAAGGGGATATGAAAGGTGAATTATACACCTCGAATTTTTGGCAACCCGTTTCTCAGCTAAAACATATCCGATCGATGTGAAATTGATATCAGTAACGTAGAAAAAGTGAACGAAGGGCATGATGCTCTTGGATTTCCAAAAAGCGAAAATAAAATGTACAATTTTATATCAAGAGTGCTCTGTAACGAATAATTGTTGTTGCTCACGTTGTACTTGATAAATATGAAAACACCCGAAACATTTTCCACTTTTTGGAAATCCAAGAGCATCATGCCCTCCGTGCACTTTTTCTGCATCACTGATATCAATTTCACATCGATCGGATGTGTTTTAGCTGAGAAACGGGTTGCCGAAAATTCGAGGTGTATAATTCACCTTTCATATCCCCTTAAATGAAATATGAAAAACAAAAAAAAAAAAAACAAAAAAAAGACAAACAATCAATTTCCGTATAACATTTATCAACACAATGTGAAATGAGTCAATATTTCGCCGAAGTAGGGTAATGAAAATTATAGCTACGATGAATAACGTTTCTTTTTTTTTTTTTTTTTTTTTTTTTCTTTTTTTTTTATAAACTTAAAGCTATACGTTATACATATATACACAATAACGTCATACATACTAACTAAGAATCAAGAATATTGTCTCCGTGCCAGGTGACCTTTAGAAAAAAAAGAAAGAAAGAAAGAAAAAAAAAAAGAAGAAATAAATAATGACCGATTTCTAAATTTAAGAGAAAAGAAAAAGCAAGCAAGACTAAGTGAGTATACACGGAATAAACAACGCGAATCAGCATTTTAAATCTAGGCTAAAAATAAAAGGAATGAAAAGAAAAGAAAAGAAAAGAAAAGAAAATAGATTATATAGAATAAAAACAAGACAATATTATATATAATAATCGTAACAAAATATTTAATCAACTAAAGAGAAAAGAAATTTTTTTTTTTTTTTTTTCTTCCATCTATTAAATATACATACTAGAAATTAATTATACGCTATATAAATCAAAGAACAAGTAACAAGTTTTTTTTATATTATACATTTTCGATTCGTCAGTTGTCAGCTGCTAGTCGTCTCTATTGATTGGTTGCTATTGAAGCACCCCGTAGGTAGGTAGGTAGGTAGGTAGGGTACACGCCGACAATTTCTAGGTTATGTAATATAGTATGCAAGAAATAGTATAGAACGATCATTCAACCCTAAGAGATTTAATTAAAATCTCCAACGTTTGTAATTACTCGCGATTACGTACGTAGTAATAGTATCATGAAAAAAAAAAAAAAAAAATTTTGTTAAAATTCCTTCCTTCTCTTAGCCTGAATACCTAAGAAAAAGAAGAAATAATGAAGAAAGAAAGAAAGAAAAAAAGAAACTAAATGTAAAAGAGAATAAGAATAATAATAAGAAAAAAAAAAAAAAAAAAAAAAAAAAACAAAATAAGAATGAATGTTACATATTAGTCAACAATCGATATCATCGTATTTATAACAATAACAGTAAAGTATCAATCAATTACTCACCAAAAATAAAAAAAAAAATAAAAAAATATCTTCGAATAGTCCTGCGAAAAGAAGCGTTTGTGGTAGACAACGTAATCCGAAATACTATAGAATTTATCTGTTATTTACATATTATGCACACTCCTCTCACTTAATACGGGTATCTACACTTGCGTGTACGCGTTTGATTTTTTAATACACACACAGGATAATTTTTAGTTTCTGTATTATAATTTATGATCGAATCCGTATCAGAGTTATTAAATATATATTATTTAATTAAATAACTTTAAATACTCCTCTATTCGTCACACTAACATAATATAATATAATATAATATAATATAACTTATAAAATAACATAACATGACGCGCACATATCCACAACGATTGAAACTACGCGACTGATGATTTCACGATTTCATTATTTGACAGCGACAGCGACAACGTAGCCCGTATACTGTTTAGTAGGTAGTAGGTGCGCGCTGAGCCTTGCTGATGCAGCTTTTGCCTCAGCCATGGACGCTACAATCCTAAAATCACCAGCGCTATCTGTTAGAGAGATTATGAACGATCTGAAACTACATGGTGTGATTTAACTTGCTGATATATAGAAAAAGATTGACTCAAACTCATAACTTATATAGTTGTGGAATTTAATCATCATTATTATTTAATCAACATTATAATATATACTAACTATGTATTTCGTATGCTTATCGCAAAAATTTGTACCTACTCCAAAAAAAAAAAAAAAAAAAAAAAAAAAAATTGTCAAATTGTATTATCATAAAAATTATATTACATTATTCGTTTCCTATAATTATTATTATTATTATCAACATTTTACGATAATAATGTGACGTTTGTCATAACCCATTAGCTTATAAATTATACGTCCATAATATATACTATACGAATTTTAGACCTTTTATTATTATCGGTCAAATTTTAACTCTAACATATTTCTTATATTTTTTTTATTAAATCCATTTATTAATATAATATGAGATAATATCTTAAATTAATATAATCAATGAACTTGAATAATAGGCCAGTAAAAATAGAATTTAACTTTGCACTAAATTTTAGGTGTGATTTTATTTTTTCATGAGGTTTAGTATCACTTACTGAGTATAAAATCACAAAATGCTGACAGATTCCGGTGGAGCTTCAGGCGCCATCTTGAAAAAATGTTTTGAGCCGATATCTCGGAAACTATGCACTTTAGGGCAAAAGTCACACAGACCATTATTGTAGAAAATAAAATTTCGCGTTTTTTGTTTCCCACAAACTTTTTTGTAAAACTTACCGTTTACGATTTATGGCTCATTTAATGAACAGGTTTTATTGATTAATCCAATATTAGAAGAGTTATCGGCCGAAATAGAAAAAACCTGTTCATTAAATGAGCCATAAATCGCAAACGGTAAATTTTACAAAAAAGTTTATGGGAAACAAAAAACGCGAAATTTTATTTTCTACAATAATGGTCTGTGTGACTTTTGGCCTAAAGTGCGTAGTTTCCGAGATATCGGCCAGCAACGTTTTTTCAAGATGGCGTCTGAAGCTCCACCGGAATCTGTCAGCATTTTGTGATTTTATACTTAGTAAGTGATACTAAACCTTATAAAAAAATAAAATAACACCTAAAATTTAGTTCAAAGTTGACCAAAAAAAACGTCTATTTTTACTGGCCTATAAGTTTATATCTAAACTACTGATTGCGGATAATTGAATAGTTCGATTAGCCCATATTTGATAAGATCCTCGGGAGTTACCCACAATGAATTAATCATAATTTATAGTAAATTATTTGCACACACGTGCAATGACGTAAGCACGTAATGATTTTAGTTGACAATTAGCTGATTAATTTTTTTTTTTTGTTTTTTCCTTCTTTTTGTTTTTTACCTCCGAAGTATTTGATCAATCAGAAGAAAAAAATAGTAGGAATTCTTATACAAACAAATGTATGCGTCGATAAGTTTCAAGCTTACTACGCATCTTATCGATAGAGCATAAGTAAAAAAAATTCTTCAAACCCCTACATATACGTATAGTATGACCTATTATATTATACGACTATCAGGACAGTAAATATTATATGGCTTCGTGAAGGCAGGCTTCTTTCAATGAAATAATGCTTACTACCTATCGCTTTACTGTTACATATATTATAAAAACGGTTGTGCAGTGAATTTAAAATATATAGGATGAAATATAATGGAAGAAATTGATTAAAGTATAAAATTCATTTTCACTTCTAAAGCGCCGCTTTTATTATTATTATTATTATTATTATTATTATTATTATTTTTTTCTTCAAATTTTGAAAAACAACCACTCGTCGCACATCATCATCAGTGGAGCGTGAAACGCAGACTCTATATATAATTAAATACATTGCGTTCATTGTTTCGGAATGAATGGATTGTTTACGCGTTCATGCATTTTGTCCGTAATATGGAAGAACGAATTTGTAGCTTGTCGATAATAAATTAAGCATGTATTATGTGTAACAGCGGAACTCCCAAAAGCTCATAGACAGTATAATATAATATAACTATATTCATCGATTTAGGGGATTCCCGGTTCCTACTAACCGCCACAAAATAACTTAGGTGTTTAGCGGGTTGCATGTAATAAGGCGTTTCGGTTCTCAGTTTAAATGTTGGTAATATTAGGTTTAAATACGGAGAATTTCAACTAATCTAATTCGTAGATTTGATAATCGTTCAAACGAAGTTAAGACCTTATGAATACGACAATAAATTTGTTATTGTTTATAAAAATAGAGCAAGTCTCAAAATATGATGAACAATAATTACAAGCGTAAGACTTATGACGCACAGTGCGACTATAATTAGGTCAGAGAATATTCGATTTTTTTTTTTTTAATTTTGTTGTTGTTTTCTTACGACTAATATAAGGATGGCAGAAAATTGATTGATTATTTATAGTATACACGTACATATGTAAAATATATTGCTAACGTCGATGTATACCTCATTTCATTTATGTATATATCTTCAAGATTTCCTTCACGATCGATCATCACTGCTAAGTAATTAATTATAGATTAGAATTATGCAACGACAAATTATAATTTATTTATTCGAATGTTGTGTAAATTTTTTAAATTTTTTTATTTTTTTTATTTTTTTTTCAGACTACGAAACCGCTGAAATATAAAAAAAAAAAAAATCCAATTTCCAGTTTGTGAAACGAACTTTCTTATTATCAAATATTGATGCACACCTCAACACGGTGATAAAATATAAAATACTAAAAAAAAAAAAAACGTTCGATAAACAAGACAGAAATATACAAAAACAAGACACAAATGAATAAATGACCGTTAACAATATTGTGTTGCGAGACAGAACAGCTTGAAAAATATATGTTTTAACGAATATCCTGGTGTTTGGTAAATAAATATCATTCATATACCTATATTTCAATATTTTTTTAATTTTTTTTTTTTTTTTTTTTCTTACACTGCAAAAATAATTAATTGGTAAAAACAATTTGAAAAAAAAAAAAAAATTCGCGAAGGACAAGAATGAGATATCTATTTACTCAAAACTTTCGATTCGAGTGTATTATTGAAAAGCTGTTACTACTTTTTTTTTTTTTTTTTTTTTTTTTATTCGTTATTAGTTTCTTATGATTTCTAAATTTTTCATATAGGTATAATTTTTCATATGCTATAATATAATATTTAATATAATAATTTAGAAATAAAAATCGAACATAAATCAATAATAATAATAAATAAACGAATCAAATCGTCCTGTGGATGTAATAAGATTTATTTAATATTCAACAAGATGAAATAAGTACGGTGAAATGAAATTTTAAAAAATCAAACACAACAAAAAAGAAAGAAAGAAAAAAAAAAAAAAGAAAAAAATAAGTACGATGAAAAACAATCATAGCAAAACAACATTACGATCATAGATTGATCAATTCCATTTATCTAAAAAAAATACTTCCACCAATAATCGCATTATAACTAACAATTAAAATAATTTTTTTTTTTTTTTGTTTCCTTTTTTTTTCGAAATATTTAACATTTTTATACGACGTACGTTATATAAGGCTATATTATAGGTATGCATATAATATAAGGTACGATTGTGGATTAAGCAACGATGCCGACGATAGTATTTCTCGTTTTATTCTATTTCCTATTTTCTATTTGTTTTATTTTTTATTTTTTTTTTTTTTTTTTATAAATGTTCAAACGAATGATACGCGATTTAATGATAAAGTACTTTAGTGACACAGATATTTCGGCACCGTTCTTAATTAAAAGTAAAAAAAAAAAACCTATATAATGAATTCTAAATAATAATCGCCTTATTTTTCTTTACTCTGTTGTTTTAAGTCGTTGTGATTTCCATTTTGATGAGTTTTTCCGATCGTTTGATAATTACTTCGGTTTTCATCATTGGTACCATTCGTTGTCGCTGTTTTCCCTGCATCCGTGGTATTTCCTGATGTCAATAAACGTTTTTAATCTCCAATATCAAATATATTTATATATGTTATATAATAAACGTGTGTGTGTGTGTGCGTGTGCACAGAAAGAAAAGTTGACTTGATTCAAGATAATTTTGCGGTCAGAAAAATGAAGACCGAAATTTTCTCGGATCAAATCAAAATTTTTCTCGAACCAAAAAAAATTTGGAAAATTTGGAAAATTTTCTTGGTTCGAGAAAATTTTTGATTTCATCCGAGAAAATTTCGGTCTTCATTTTTGAACCGAAAAATTTCCAAATTTTCTTGGTTCGAGAAAATTTTTGATTTGATCCGAAAAAATTTCGGTCTTCATTTTTGGACCGCAAAATTTCCAAATTTTTTTGGTTCGAGAAAATTTTTGATTTGATCCGAAAAAATTTCGATCTTCATTTTTGGACCGCAAAATTTGGAAAATTTTCTTGGTTCGAGAAAAATTTTGATTTGATCCGGGAAAATTTCGGTCTTCATTTTTGGACCGCAAAATTTGGAAAATTTTCTTGGTTCGAGAAAAATTTTGATTTGATCCGAGAAAATTTCGGTCTTCATTTTTGGACCGCAAAATTATCTTGAATCAAGAATAATTTTCTTGGCTCAAGTTCACCTTTTTTTCTGTGTGTGTATGTGCAAACGGATGAACATTTTTTTTTTTTTTTTTTTTTTTTTTTATACATACAAGGGACAATAAAAACGACACCCATATAAAACGAGAACTCTAAGTCTACTGCATAACATAACATATAGTATAATATAATATGTTTTATTTATTAAACCTATAGATAGCTACGTAATTCATCAATTTTATTGATAAACTGATGAAATAATTATCGCCGCATAATTATTATGATGAGAAGTGAAAAAATATCGGAAAACATGAATGTAACAATAATATTGAAATGGAGAGAAAAAATATTGGTAAAATAAAGTTTCCGTTTGAGATGTATCTATCCAACCGCCACCCTATGAAAATAAAAAAACAGTGCACGGTATAACTGATCGTTTAATTAAAGATACATTAATCATTACGTACCAGAAATCGTTGATTTTTCATTAGATTTTAAAGTCTCATTATCGACTTGTGCTGCAGTCTCCGGTTCTTTTGATATCTTCGACGATATGTTATTCGACTGCTCTTCAGACGAAATTAAATCGTTATCTGCACAGTCATTACAAACAATCGCGAAAATTAAAAAAAAATTCACTAATTTGATTTTCAGAAGATGAAATTTTTTCATCTTTATTGTTAATTTTTTTTTTTTTTTGTTTCTTTTTTAAATTATTTTCGTCTACTATCAAATGAATCAATTGAAGGAAAGCAATATTATTGAACGAGTATTGAAAACTTGATAATTAGGAAGAAGACAATTTGTCAGAAATAATTAATCAACTTACCGTCAATAGATACCGGAGACGTGTAATCGCGGATAGAATCAGCTGGCGAGTCGATTGGAGAGTAAAATTTGACGTTATTTTCTCCGTCTGTTCCAGGAGTATGAGGAGTAACTGGAGTGAGCTGCTCATCATCGATGTGTTCATTGTCTTCCGAATCTTTGACTAGTTGTAAAGTTTCGGAGACTTGTTCTTCTGTAGTTTTCTGTATCCGATATCGAAAAGACGTTGAAGAGAAATTTGATATTCCTATCTTGTCATGCGTTAATCGAATATACGATAACCGAATATAGGTAAATCGACGTAAAAATATTCTCACGTTTGGCGTCGATATGCAATGATTTTGCACATTTTCTCCAGACTCTCTTTCTGATTCTGGTCCTGATTCGGGTAACACTTCTTCATCAGATTCAGATTCTTCTGGGATAACATCACCAACTGCTGCAGTTACAGGCTTAGGTGTGCAGTTTAGGGCGCAATCGATACGTAAATCATTTATTTCTGTCTCGCTTACGTAATCATCATCATCGTCTTCGTCTTGATCTTCGTCTTCGTCTTCGTCTTCGTCTTCGTCTTCGTCAGCACTTGTGCTGTCCGAAGCCATCAACTCTTCTTCCGCAGGCTAGGAGAAAAATATGGGAAAGAAAAAAAATAAAGAAAAGAAAATATAAATCGCGAAAAACTATAGAGAAAAGCAAACTTGACTTATGAATGGAACTATTTAAGGCCCATCCCTAGTCGCTCACCTCCTTTTGGTCGAAATGTATCACATTTCGATTCTTATCTGAGCCCAGGCGTAAAAAACGCAAAAAAGGCCAACTTAGCACAAATTCTATTTCAATTACGAACACATACGTCCAAAAAAATGTTCGTTTCGTGCGAAAATAGAGTCTACAGATGGTTTTTACATTTTTACAAAATTATTCGAATTCGATTTCCTCGGCGAACAATGTAAAAACCATCTGTAGACTCTATTTTCGCACGAAACGAACATTTTTTTGGACGTATGTGTTCGGAATTGAATTAGAATTTGCGCTAAGTTGGCAGTTTTTGCGTTTTTCACGCCTGGGCTCGGACAATAATCGAAATGTGACACATTTCGACCAAAAGGAGGTGGGCGACTAGGGATGGGCCTTATAAGATGCAAAAATATCATCCTTTACATGTTCAAAATTTTGGTTTTCTTGTTTTTAGGATTAATCGCATAAATCTGAAAATAGGAAGAAGCGATAATCGAAAGTAGAAATTAAATTAGCCAAAATATATGTGGTATTCCACGTGAACCGGATCAGTTTTTGGCCTGAGGTCATCGATTTTGACGCCAATGCAGATTCAGATTCCTTGTTACTACATGAGATGCCCTCAACACTTACAGAGCATGAAAATAATTGGTTCAATTTATATCATTGTCATAATTATACCAAAAATTTAATTACCACATTTTCAACTCCACTTATCTCAGCCATGCATGAACAAAATCATAACTTCCCATAGTGCATTCTACGCGCATAAATGAGCTTCTTGGAAATATGTAGCACTTCAATTATTTTTGGAATTCTTAAACATGTCAAACTTTGAAAATATGCGATTTCTTTGTTCTTCTACCGAAGGGTCACACCAATTGCCCTGAAATTTTCACCGAAATTACTTCGAGGTGGCACTAAGAAGTGATCAAAATTTCAGCCTCCCGTTTTTCTTCTTTTTTTTTTTTCAAAAACCGGTGAAGCATGTAAAACTTGGAAAATATGTGTTTCTATTTTGTTTCTACTTGAAGGGTCACACGGATTGCCTTGAAATTTTCACCGAAATTACTTTGAAGTGCCACAAAGAAGTGATCAAATTTCCAGCCTCCCGTTTTTTACTTTTTTTTTTTTTTTTTGCCAAAAACCGATCCGGTTCACGTGGAATACTCCATATGTGTCTCTTCTATATCGAAGATCAAGAGTTACTAGAGTATAGTTTTTGAGATATTCGCTTGAAGAGATAAAGAGACGGACCACCCTGTATACATAATTAGCAATAATTGGCGATAGTTACCGTGCTCGTAATATAAAAATGATTTAAAAGCTATCAGCATCTATATAGTCGACTTTGGGTCAAGTCTAAATAATCGTTTGCTTCTGATAATGAAACTCTACGCGATTCCGGCTAAGGATTTGTTACGCCTCAGTATTTTTATATAATTATAAAACACACATTGGCGCGTATCGAACTAAATGGAACCATGATTCATCGATTTTAATAAGCATCGTACGTAATTAGCTAGCAATAAATTAACAACTTTATTTTTTTTTTATTTTTTTTTCATTTTTTTATTTCCACGCGATAACTTGTAAAATTTAATGAAATGATGTAAAAATCGTGATTTTTCAGATACTTTTGTAAAAAATGTATAGAGTATAATAGACTTACGTCGAAATCCTGGTCATCAGCATCGCTGTCTGCATCTGCCAACCTTTTCAGTTTTTCTTCTGTTGATTCTTCAGCTGACTGACCGTCAGAGCTGTCATCAAGATCGACAACTTCTGAATACTTTCGTTTAGGATCGACTTGCGGACTAGTTGATTCTGTCGTTGACTTTTCTTCCGGTGTTGGAGTCTGAATATTATTCAGATTGAAAGAAAAAAGAAAAAAACGGAAGAAGAAGAAGAACGAATTAACGATTTCAACAGTCTTCTATTTCCTTCAGAAAGTCATTTCTAACACATATAGGTGAAGTTTACATCTTCAAGAACAAAAAAAAAAAAAACTCAAAAAAAAAAACAAAATCGTGCATGAAGGAAAGGCCGGATTTTTAATTTCTATTCGGTATGACATGCAATAGGAATAACAATCAGCTAGTTTGTACAGTAAGAATAGTTGAAACTGTCGCCCCTTATTATCCGCAACCGAGGTGACATCATGTTTAAATTGGCAATACTCCAGGAAATAGCTGACTTGAGAGCTCACACAACAGATATCGTCTTAAAGAGCAAATCTATTAGTCGTTGCATCTGTAAAAACCTCAAAAAGAGGCAATTGGCTAGAGTATTGCCAATTTAAACACGATGTATCCTCGGTCTCGTATATTCAGGGGGCAACAGTTTCAGCCATTCACTGTATACATTAGTTATATACTCACTGCATCCGGTTCCAAATTTTGTACGCAAAGTCTAGTAGGCGGGGGTGACGGAGTTCTTCTTGAAGTTTCTAGGCAAGATAACGCTGACAAGGTCGATAGCATCGATTTAATCAGGCTCTTTTTTGCCGCGGTTAATTCATCCTCCTATATATATTTCCATCACCATATAAGATTTACAATCACAATAACATTTACAATTTATTACAGTTGTGACGTATATAGTACAATATGAGACACTATGATAATACTATGCATGTGAATTTTTGATGAATTGTACATCTCGAATTTTTAGCAGCCCGTTTCTCAGCTAAAACACATCCGATCGATGTGAAATTGATATCAGTGACGCAGAAGAAGTGCACGGAGGGCATGATGCTCTTGGATTTCCAAAAAAGCGAAAATGTTTCGGGTGTTTTCATATTTATCAAGTACAACGTCAGCAACAACGATTATGCGTTACAGAGCACTCTTGATATAAAACTGTAAATTTTATTTTCGCTTTTTGGAAATCCAAAAGCATCATGCCCTTCGTTCACTTTTTCTACGTCACTGATATCAATTTCACATCGATCGGATGTGTTTTAGCTGAGAAACGGACTGCCAAAAATTCGAGGTGTACAATAATTGAACTTCATATCCCCTTAAGGATCACTTCAGTGCAAGAATTAATTTTCAATAATTTTCAGGATAGTGTACACTAGCAGATATATATGTAGGTACACATGCATAATATAGAACCACTAGGCTAATTACATGCAACAAAAAAATTGTGACTAACAACGAGTGCGATCCATCAGCTGCAGCTATGCATAAATAATGAAAAGGAATGTAAATAGCTAACATAATTTAGATCTAATCAGTAATCACCTACAATTATTGAAGATGTGTGTAGGTATAATATGGAAGTGAGAAATGCGAATAATGAATATAAATTTGAAAACCAATGTAGTAGTATTAATTTAATTTATTACCTTATTTCGCGAGCTTTTTCTATGCCTCATGTTCTTTACACCGTTGGATTTGATCGTACGAAGGCGTCGACGTCCTTTTTGAATGACCTTTACCTGTAAAATCCAAAGTGCACAATATCTTCGTGGGGCTAAGATCCAAACGGATGATACAAATTCCATATTTTAGAATAAGTGAAACTAACCATCCCCGTTGCTTGTAACGTTGGATAACCCAGGATTACAGCACCGACGTTTATTCCAAGTCTGCAAGCTCGCAGCATCACCAAACTTGGTAGAAAAAATATCCATGGCAACGGACGAACTAATTCGATTTTTCCAAAAGTTTTGCCATTCTCTTCTGCATGTGAATGTTTCGAACGTTTATATTAGACCGGTGAGAACAATATTTTTACCATTTAATCTTTAATAATGACGCGTTTCTTTTATTTCGCAATTCAAACGAATAATAATTATCACATTTATATTTTATACTATAGGTCTCAGTTTTTTTTTTTTTTTTTTTTTTTTTTTTTTTATCACGAGTAATCACCGATTTACAAAATAATTACTAATCATTACCTACCGGCATTTACTTCCTGGACCGGCAGACTCCACTGTGCCGATTTTTCAACCACCCATAAAAATCGATCGGCGACCCTGAGTAGTCCTTGGCCCAGGGAAATTTGAGCCGTGGCCTCGAGACTAGCTACTATTACATCGCCAAGGGTTTCCACAATTTTTCCGCTCATCTGATATCAAATTAAATAAAAAAAAATTAAACAAAAAATGCGAAAATTACTTTGATCGGTATATATTTATGTAAGATATATAAATTAATGCGAGTTTAACAATTATTGTAAAGTCAGCTACAAGAAGACGTTTAGACGTAAACAGAATTATCAAATTATTAACTTCTTATTTTTATTTTTATTTTTATTTTTTTTTTTTTTCAATCATATAAAGTATATATTTTTTTTTTCTGCAGAGCTTATCGAACGCGATTCTACTTACCAAATCTGAATTTATTATAAAAAAAAAAAGAGAAAAAAAAAAAAAAAAAAAAATGATTTAAGCCAGAGACTAAATTATAATTATCATTACGTAACAGTATAACTCACCGTCGTCGATGGTTTCGCAGTTTCCGCGCTCATTTTCAGTCTGAAAATATTCACAAAAGAGAAAAACGATTTTTTTTTTTAAACAGTTTGTTGTAAAAATTGAACGAGATTTTTTTCGATTCGTATCAAATGGGGGTAAACTGGGTGAATATCAAAGTTTAGAATATTTATTCCTGATGTTTCGCTGCTTCAAAATGTAAAATCTCCTTGCAAAATTTCATCGATTTTTTTTCTACTATCAAAAAAAAAAAATTACAATTTTTTCGATTTATTATGAAGATGGTCCATCCGCGACTTTTTTTTTTCACAATTTGACGAATCAATTTTAATCCAGCGGTTTGTTCTTCGTAAAATTACCGATATTCTGATACCAAACGAATTTTTTAAGAATCGCATATCATTGAATTTTGAAAATCGTTCGAATTAGCGAAATACTGTATAACTTTGGTTCGAAACATGAGAACAGACTAAGTCTTATTTCTGTTGTCTACGTTGTACCGAATACCAATAACTCACGAATTTTCGAATTTTCTCATCAAGTGTGACAGAATTAGGAAGTCAGCGGTTACATACATGAACTATCCGCGCAGTCCGCAAATTCAATCACTTTACCCCATATATGAAATCCGCTATAATTATTGATAATAATTAACAAACTGAATGGATTTCGCGAATTCGTTTCCGCGGATTTCCTTTTTGATAAAAAAAAAGACTGAAATAAATTCCGGAAAAAAAATTGACATATCTTTAAATCGCGATCAGCTTCTCGCGCGGTTTCACATAATCTTTGCGTGCTGAAATACGAAACCCGAAGAGACCTGTTTATGATTTTTATCGTAAAAGACACCGTCACAAACTCACCACTAACATGTTCCTCATGCAGAATGATAATGATACTGGGATTTGCAGCATACACTGACATTAGCCGCATATACTATACATATATATATGCATATATATTATTCATAATACTTAATAAGACATGCATAAATATTAGACCGGTTCAAAAAAATCGACTATTCTTTTTTTTTTTTCAATTTTCGCATTGAAATACTTTCGGGGGGTTGAAAAAAGATGCCTGTTAAAAGCGGAGCTCTTAAAATTAAGATTTAGAGATCGCTCATCGCGAATTTCTATTTTCCATTTAAATAGCATAGGAATTTTATTTTTTTTTTTCTTCAGAATTTCGTAGCTCACAAACCAATGAACAAATCCAAATGACTCTTACATATTTTTATAGCGAATTGAACACTCTAAAAAATGTATCTATCATTGTGGAAAAAAAATCACAAAAAAAAAAAATAGTTTACTCAACTATAAATTGAAATTTAAGCTTGAATAACTTTGGAAGGAGTCAATTTATCAAAAAATGATAAGAGAAACTTTTTGTAGAGTGTTCAATTTCCTATGAAAATATGTATGAGTCATTTGGATTTGTTCATTGGTTTGTGAGCTACAAAATTATATATATATATATAAAAAAAAAAAAAAAAAAATTCCTATGCTATTCAAATGGAAAATAGAAATCCGCGATGAGCGACCTCTAAATCTTAATATTAAGAGCTCCGCTTTTAACAGGCAACTTTTTTCAGCCCCCCGAAAGTATTTCAATGCGAAAATTGAAAAAAAAAAAAAAAAAAAAAGAATAGTCGATTTTTTTGAACCGGTCTAATAAATATAAATAAATATAATTATTATATGTATGTTACGTGTATATATATATACACGGCAAAGGGAATCTTCTTATATAGAGACGATATCCCGAGGTCGTGATCTTTTCGATATAAATTATCAATAAGTGCAACCCTATTTATTGTTTATTTATAAATAACTTATTCCCTATATACGCGTATATAAGTTTTCAATAATTCTAATAATTAGATTTTGACTCGTTAACATTTATTCTATAACGTTATTTTTTCTTTTTTCTGTTATTTATATATACGGTATATAATGACTACAGTGAACACAATTCAAAATCTTATACAATACTAAAATACTGAAATACTGAAATACTCCGAAAAGTAATTAGCATATATTGAATTATTAAAAATAGCAATACGAACAATTAATATAATTGCTTTTTACACATGCGTGCGATATGAATAAATAAATAAACAAACAATCAAATAAATATAATTAGTAGTATTATAATTAATAATCAGCGATTTAAATCAAAAGTTACGAGCCAAGCTGCACGACAGACGTATACCTATATATATATATATATATATATATATATATATTATATTATATGTTTGTTGTTTTGTCTAAACTCTGTCTACATCGAACTTTTTCTGGGAGAGTCTTAGCGCGATTTCTCGAAAGTTTATACTACTATCTCAATGTTTACTCTATATTAATACCAATATCAGTTTGTTTTTTTTTGTTTTTTTTTTTATACTCTAAACGAGAATTGAATAATTCTAAAAATAATTATGATTCATTTATTTCTGTGAGTCTGAAATTATTTCTTAAGCAAAAATAAATCTTTTTCCATTTATCAGATCCAACCTCTTATTATACACGTGATTTCTTTTTCATTTTCTTTTCTTATCGCCCTTCCGCATGCGAATTGCGATATACAACGAATATCAACGGCGGCGCCCGGAAGTAATTGACTCAAGACTTAATAAAGGCTTCAAATGTTTGAATTCAGCGCGCGAATAGCTTGTGCGCGCATAATCGTTCTCTTATAATAATACGATGTTGTATATTATACGAGAAGGATTAGCGCGAATGTAAACACGTCGAAATAATTTTCGGTTTTCAGTTTTTGTTTTTCTTTTTTTTTTTTTTTTTCTCTCTCTTTCTTGTTTTGATCACAGCTAGTATAGTTCAAACGTAATATAAACGGCTAGGTGTGGCTGCAGGTTTTAATTTTGACAATAAAATTATCCGACTTAACGATCATTTGATTATTTTTTTTATCAATTTCGAAAATAAACAAATTCAAGAATATAATATATAATCATTAATTACCAAGTTTTTATATACATATATCGCAAGTGTATTATCGTTATATTTGATATTATTAGTATAGATAATTAATTAACGAATCTGTTACTATTGACACATGGCTATAATAATAATATTAATAATAATATTTGAAAAAAGCTTACCTTGAATTATTATTTTTTTTTTTTTTATTTTTATTTTTTCACTTTATGTATTAAAATAATCAAATTAACCCGAAATTAACGGGCGCAACGAATTTTCAATTTTGAGAAAACTCCCTCGATTAGCGATAAACCGATTATGACTATATATAATATGATTACGATTATATTAATACAATAATTACGTAATAATATTGATAATTTGTATATAAATTTATTATTTAGAACGTATAATTAGCGTTATTTCTCACATTTGTAATGGGAATTTATTTTCTTCCCCTTCGCCGCAACTAATATTTTAATCAAATAATTAATGTATTTTTAACTCACTGCTGCTATGTCATTTAGAAGGAAATATACATCAACACCCGACACAATCGCACCGTTGACTGGGGAGAGACAAAACCAGTGTCGAGTCGCTGGAATTACTTGAAAGACCTTTGACCAATCGTATCGCCGTATACCGTAACGAAGACTCGATGTTTTTTTTTTTTTTTTTTTTAAATTGCTATTAAACGTTCCGCGAGGTTCTTCTTATTCGACTAATTTTTATATAATTTATAATAAATAATTTATTGTACAAATTAAATAACATTTTTCGATACAGAAAATCTGGCGTTTTATAAAAAAAAAAAAAAATTACATTACCCTAATATATTCATTGTATTTGCAAAGTCGTAAACGAAAAAATTATACCACACCTAAAGAAGAAGTATAATAATGGGGGGGGACAGAAATAACGGTTTTTTTTCAATTGAAATTGATGCAATTTTTTTTTTTTTTTTTTTTTTTTAATATTATATCGAGAGATTAAATCTATACCCTAACTCTGCTGAGGAAGAATAACTTCAATCATGCTCTATATTGCTTTCTTATCTAAAATCACGCATTGTTTTATAAGAAAGAATAAAGAAGAGAGAACAGATTTCACTCTAATATAGAAAACATAGTATAAAGCTTATTTCTCGACGACATAATAGCTTATCGCGTCGTTCGAAGAGCAAACGTTAAAGAGAAAATAAAACCGCACTAATGTCAAATTTCAATATTCTTCTTCTTTTTTTTTCTTTTTTTTCTTTTTTTTTTTTTTTCACGAATTGAGATCGATTAGTATAGTTCATTATATTATCAGTAACGCAGTATTATCACTATCACGTTTATAATACGAGAGAGAAATGATGTGAGAATTATTTCTGTATATGCATTTTATCGAAAGGTCGTAAGCCGGGTTATCTATATAGCATGAATTTTGTGCTATACATATGCGTTCATTAGATCGAGGGGTCCTAATGAAAAAGTCGTAACTCGCTGAGGCTCAATGCTCATTAGGAAAGGATCATCGTCATCGACGTCTTCCATGTAACGTAAATAACGAAGATGAACAGGATTAGCTGCACCCCGCAGCATGTATAAACGTTACTTCCTTATACATTTATGTATTTTAAAAGAGTTATACGTTATACGTTATAGATACCTATACGACGCGGAGAAAGCTTTCCGTTCATTTAAATAAGTTAATACGTATTTTAATCTAACCGATTCAGCGAGTTACGCCCTTTTCATTATTACTCGATTCAGCCATACAGATTTACAAACATCATAATGGTACATAATATATATAAATAATTTGATATTTGTACATCTACACCTATAATTTATTACCCGTTATTATATATATACCAGCATAATTACGTTGACATGTATATATATATATATATATATATGTATGCAGTGTAACATATATTATGCATATATATGTTAGCAAGACCTTACATTAAGTCTAGCGAATACTTTCGTTGCTTGTATATATATATATATATATATATATATATGGATTGATCAAGGTCCAATAAGCTCCGTTAATCACGCTAACGACTCAGTGGTGTTAAAAGCTGCCTACTTCATAGCCAATTCAAATATATATAAATTTTTTTTTTTTTTATTTTATTAATTCTTGTATTTTTCTTGAGCATGCATGCTAAAGATAGACAAAACATTTACATTTGTATTGAGAAGAGGTCGAATTGATAATATTTCATAAGGTTTTCAGTCATTTTTTTTTTTTTTAATCAGCATTTTATTTACTGCAAGCTATGGCTGTGCTGCACAGTGTGCGCCGATGTCATGGTAGAAAATACGACTTGAATGTGACGCGCTAATATTTTCATGTGCAGTATTTTCTTGTCTCGATATTAGATCGATTTTTGAGCCAGTATAGTGTAAACAATGAAATTGTTCATTGTTTTATATACTGAACAATTTTTATCTCATGAACTTTTCTTCGGAATAACAAGTCTCACATATTGAAGACCAAGAGGAATGTGATACGCCACGCGGTCTCACACTATAGTGACGCTGACCACGTGCATATGTCCATTCATATACCGGGAGTATTTGTGAAAACGCTTCATAGGGAATTGAAAATAAAACTCAGAAGTCAAGCGATTAGATTTTGTTTCGCATATTGCGGGCCCATTGGCTACGAGGAAACAAAACCTAATCTCTTGATGTTCGAGTTGCCTGTGTGCAGGCGTTTTCACTTCCCTATGAAGTGTTTCCACAAATACTCTCGGTATATTTAAATATATATATATATATATATATATATGTTTATATATAATTGATATTCAGATGCATTACGGTCACTCATTCCGTCTCACTTTTCTGTATATTTTCTAAACAAGAAATCCTGAATGAGAATTAATCTCATACCTTATTCGCATACATGTTGTTGCGTTTTTTAAATTATTGTTTCTATTAACATTTAGAATAAAATGAGAATCATCAATACATCGTATATGTGGCATTCCGCGTCACTTCAGCCACTATGAAAGAAAAAAAAAAAAAAAAAAAAAAAAATCCCCACACAATTACAACAAATCGGACTATATGATACGAAAAAGTTCACGAGATTTGAAATTTTTCAAATTTTTTGGGACGCAATACTTAAGTTTTTTCGGCTTTCCATTTAGACAGTGATTACGATTAGTCGTAACAGTTAAGGGGATATGAAAGGTGAATTATACACCTCGAATTTTCGGCAGCCCGTTTCTCAGCTAAAACACATCCGATCGATGTGAAATTGATATCAGTGATGCAGAAAAAGTGCACGGAGGGCATGATGCTCTTTGATTTCCAAAAAGCGGAAAATGTTTCGGGTGTTTTCATATTTATCAAGTACAACGTCAGCAACAACGATTATTCGTTACAGAGCACTCTTGATATAAAATTGTACATTTTATTTTCGCTTTTTGGAAATCCAAGAGCATCATGCCCTTCGTTCACTTTTTCTACGTTACTGATATCAATATCACATCGATCGGATGTGTTTTAGCTGAGAAACGGGCTGCCAAAAATTCGAGGTGTATAATTCACCTTTCATATCCCCTTAATCGACATGACAATGTTAAAAAAAAAAAAAAAAAATGAACGATGCTTGATATCAAAACAGACATAATATCCTCGAATTCTGTACGGAAAGACCTACTTTTGAGTATTTTCGTTTTCATGGGATTCGAATTTTTTTTTTTTTTTTTTTTCATGAATAATCTTAAATTTTGATAAGCAGGGTGCATGTTATCAGCAATGTCTATTTTCTCGGTTATATTCTGGATACAAACTAGAATGTTATAGATAAAGCCCTATTTATCGGAATCGCAATTACTATTGTCGGAAAGTTATGTGCAGAGATACTTACCTATCTTGATAAATCCTGAAACATTAATAGCCCGATTTGTTGTAATTTTGTAGTGTTTTTTTTTTTTTTTTTTATTTATTTATTTTTTTTTGTATATCTTAATTTTTGTGGCTGACGTGACGCGGAATGCCCTATATAACACTATACCGAGAAGAAATCTTGATACTGCACAGTCAAAGTGCCTGACTGCGCATGCGCGAGTTTCATCGTCCGCTGAGGCAGGTTAGCCATCCCGAGTTTCAGCTGTCAAACTTTGTTTTTGGCGGCGATGTAATTGATACGAATTTTTGAGGTTATAATCTCAAATGCCACTTTTATTTTGATAATTCACGTTAAATAAAAATGAACAACAACATAATCTCAACTGACTTGTCTACGCGCGAAAGTTTGACGGCTCTTGCTTCAATTCTCGCAAGTTGGCACCCCTGCCTCATACGTCATAATATTATCGCGGGACCATCTCACCGACCAATAAAATTGAATTATTTGGCGCATGCGCAATTAGGCGCATCGACTGTGCAGTATCAAGGTTTCTTCCCTGTATGAGTCACAGGTCGAACCAACTTCGATCTTTACTCACTTAGGGATAAATCATAATCACCTGTAAGCGTGATTTGAATTTTTTGTTCTTTTTTTTTTTTTGTTCTTTCTAATCTTAAACAGACAAACAGTAGATATAATACTTTAGAAATGAATGAATCTATCAGGACAACCCATAATCTGCATAGATTATCATCATTATAAGTTGCTAGCAATTATGTAAAGATTGATCTTGCTAATTACAGGCCTAGTACCTGGTCATACATCTAAGTAATCTATAACTTCACACCGGGTATCAATAAATTGATATATTTAAATTTAATTCAAATTCAAACTAAAGGAGGAAATAATTCTTAATCAATAATATCCAATGAATTTTAATTTTAATTATCGGAATTAAAATAAAATTAAACACATTAAAAACTGAATTTAAGCAGCACAGCGATAAAAACTGAGATTTCTAGAATCCACATATTGTAGGAAATGCCAGTCTACCGAAAATGCCATGACAAACTGTTGATCAAGTTCTCCAAGCGCGTCAAACCCGACAATCAGATTCATCTTTCTTTCTTACGTTATAAAATCTCGAACAAATGTATCAAAATAAAAGATTAAAAGAGGACTTTCAGGGTCTTCAAGTTTCACGGCTATCCTGAAGAGCCTAGAATCCGGGCCTATTTATAATGTAATTGGGTTTGAATGAAGAACTTTGTGGAATTATTTGAATTTATATCGAAGATATTATTAGGGCCAAGAAGTTTACTTCCAGTGTTCATGATACAACATATTATAAAATAAATATAATGCAGTAATATTATTATTAACATAATGATATAGTACAGTACTAAAGCAAGACTATGAAACACTGATCTCTGGAATTAGCCATTGAGATTTTTCTTCAATGATCAATATTCCTTTGAACATTACAAAATATTAAGTATTTACAGTTACATTACGACAATAGACGGAATTGTATAAAAAAATAATCAGCCAATAAAAGCATATATCATTATATCAAACAGACGATGAGTCGATATTATAAATCGTATGCATAATTGAAGGCGAATCATCGTTTTTATTTTCTCTCAACCATGACTGTAAAATTGATTCAGTTGTTTCACCAGTTATCTGAAAAATTTCATCACAATAGTACCTATTTCACAATACTATATTATGGAAAAATTCATAACAATAAGTAGATTCTTAATTTACAAAACTGCAAAAATCAGCCATACCCTTTCCTCGTCGATCTCTTTCGGATCTACTGCTGCAATTATCTCTCTGCTATTTATCACGCTGATTTTTCCACCGGATTTTATAGCCCAAATTTCATCGGTTAATGGTCCAATGATTCTTTCCTCTTCTGTTATTTGCCTGTAAAATAATGTTATTATGTATATTCAAATTAGGAGTTCATCTAATTGACAATTTTTCTAATCTATCTGTATAGATTAAACTGTTTTAAAAAATCACAGGTAGTGTATATAGTAATAGTTGTGAGCATATACTTAGAGAAGAAATTTTTGGTGATATTCTGTATGCTTATTTCCCACATAGTTGAAGTTCTCTCATTAAGACCTAATTTCTTATTGCTTTTAGTCTTTTTCATACTTTCAAGCATTTGAACAAGTCTGTTTTTATTTTTCTCTGATTCTTTTTGCGAAATTTGTTTGTTCTTTAATCTCTTCTTTTCAGCTTCAACTTTCTTCTTTTCTTCCAATGCCAAATCTCTGTAATATCCACGTTCCTCCGGCGAAAGTTCTTTCCAACGATTAGCCATGATTTTTCCAATCGTTGGTAAAGCTGCGCCCGGATTCTCCTCCAGTACTATAATAAAGTTTTATCGAAAATAAAAGACCTATTAAAATTCTGAATAATTTCAAAATTATATTCATCAGTTTACAACTCAGAGCTAATTTTCAAAACGAAAATTAAATAGACCAAGCAAGCTATTCACCTTGCGATCTAATTTCGTAAGAGAATTTAGAAAATCCAGTGTGATATATAGTCAAAGAATTTGATTCCTCTTTATTTTGACTTTCGTTATTTGATTTTGGGTTGTTTTTTGGATCGTTATAAGTAGACACGTCGGTCGACCCCTAGTATTGAAAAAAAAAAGAAAAGTTCAATCGAATGATTCTGCAAAAAGCTGCAAGACAAGGAAAAAACCTATTCAACATTTTATGAAATTTTCACCTTCAGCCCAGGTATTTGTCCTCTGCTCCAAAGTTCTAATGTAGAATTAGCCCTTACTACACTACCGTTTCCGCAATCTGTTCTAGACTGATCAGTTTGATCTTCAGAATTTTTCGACACCGATGAAATCTCCTCTGATTTAATCGGCTTATTAGCTGGGGGTCGTTCTAAAATTGCAACGATATCAAAATCTTCACCAAGATCGACTACTGGCAATTGACTTAAGCTTTCACAGTAATTATCATTAGAAGCGTTAGATCCAGCTCCATTCGCTACGTTATTAATCTGATCGTTGGAATTCATTGGAGAGTGATTAGATGAGGATGAAAATGGGTTTTCCTGCCCAAGTTCACCGTTCTCTAGTTCTGTAACAGTAGATCTGTAATTGTGAATAAAAGTTTACAATGTTAGATTGAACTTGAGAAAAGTATTTCAATTTCTTTCAGTATAAACGAAAAGATTACGGAATGCTGACCTTACAGCATGGCCAATTATTGCTGGAGCCTTCCTTGCCTTTCTCAACGATTCATCTGCGATCGACTCGTTATCAGAATCGCTTAAAAGTGGTGCAGGAAAGGTCTTCAATATTCTGTCCAAGCTATCTGCATCTGAAGATTCGGATACTCTTCCTTGAAGATTATCAGCACCGGTTTTACTGTCTTTGGATAAATGGAGTTGATTTAGTCGCATATTATTATCGAGATTCTGATCTTTAATAGAGCTTTTATCAACATCCATTGCTAAAGCATTGTTTACTGATCGTTTTTCAGCTCCTTTACGCTTTTCGCTAGACTCTGTATTCAGATCTGATACAACAAAATCTCGAGATTTTAGTTTGTTGTTATTAAACTTTGGCTTCTTAGAGACAGGCGCTGCGACTTCTATAACTGAATTCTGTGTGAAGTCATGATACTCTGGAGAAGTACCTATGGATGTATTCGAGTCGGACATATCAGGCCTTACATTTTCGTCTCGTAAATTGTAAAAGTCTAATAAAATTTTGTCTAGTTTCTTCAATATGATATCCTGAAAATGAAATATCATAATTATTTCAGATTCGAAGCTTTTCACATTCAAATTTCCAAAAAATGTTGTACCTGATTCTTCAGAAGTACTGAAGTTTTATTAGGCTCTAAATTAACGTCTATTTCATTGGGCGAAACCGTAACACTTATGAGATATACAGGGTGCTTTTTCCCAGGTGCTTTACTGCCAAAGTGATCGGATATCCTATCGTTGATAATCTATATCAAGATAATCAATAAGTACAAATACTTTGATGAGAAACGTAAAAATATTTCATATTTTTCTTTGTTGTCTAAACAAATCGAGTATTGGCGATATCGCTTTGAAAAGCTTTTAGCATTGAAATAAGAATTTGAGAGAACATAATAATCCGAACACTGAAATGTGCAGTGTAAACGACTGAAAATATTCACCTTTTCAAATTGTTTGTATTTAACAGGCCTATTGTTTATTATAACATATTGTTGATTTGAATCATAGACTAGACTCAGATCGGTCAATTCTTGTTTCGGTATCATCAGCTGGAGTTTTACCTATAAAATAGAACCCTAATATCGAATTATTTCTCATCTTTGATTCATTGTAGTCGAATTATGTATGGTGAAAATTAATTTCATGCATTGAAGAATAATTGTAATAATTCTTATGCTATGAGATATTAGGTATTGAAACAAACTTCAGAATCTTCGTTATGGATCCATTCCAAATTGGCGACAACATTGCTGCCGACAAAGTGGCTCAATGCCTCTTTAACATTGTTACAACTTGGTTTTAAAAAAACCAAATTATTATTCACTCTATAACTCATTCTAACAACAGGCCGACACATGCTAAGACTTTTCAACATTATTTCTATCTGTTTTATTTCCATTCTTGATTTTCTTTGATTAGTTATTATCTGTCTTCTAACGGGAAGATTTTCAAACAATTTTTGAACTCTCACAGTTGTACCTAGATGAAAAAAAAAAAAAAAAAAACAAGAAAAATACAATTTTCTAGAACACTTTTCAAATAATTACTTGAAACATATTCGATTATATTCTCACCAACAAAACGATGAGACAATTCTGCGCTTATCGCATTCCCATTATTGTCTAGAGTATACAACTTCGCAGTTTCATCTTGGCTTGTTTTTGTTGTTACTGTTACCTCCGCCACTCTGCATATTGCATTTAAAGCTTCCCCACGGAACCCATATGTAGTTAATGAGTCTAATTCAAAGAATAAATAATAAAGAATAAAGAATAGACAATAAAGTGTTGATTTTATAATAAAGGTAGAAAATTTGGTAATTAAGGTGCTGCCCTACCAAATTCCACAACATTGTAATAAACGCGTGCAGAAGGTGCTATTAAACGGAATATCTCTGCCTGGTCACCGAAATCAATGAAACAAAATACGTCGCGCAATTCTATGCGAGTTTCTAAAACTGTTCCTAAAACCGTTTTACATGATTTACATGGATATCTTCTCTATTTTCGCGAAAAACGAACATGTTTTGGGCTGTACATGTTTGGAGTCGCATATAGAATTGCGCGACGTATTTTGTTTCATTGATTTCGGTGACCAGGCAGAGATATTCCGTTTAATAGCACCTTCTGCACGCATTTATTATAATGTTGTGGAATTGGGTAGGGCAGCACCTTAATATTCTAATAAATCTATGCGATACACACAGAGTTCAGAATTTGTAATTATGATTCATAAATGTTGCGTTGTGTTAAATCTAGAGATAGATTACTGCAAAATTGATTATAGAATGAATGAAATAATTATTTTACCTAAATCTGAAAAGTCTAATATTTTCGATGTGTAATGAGGCATAGCCATGTTTGGCACATCTGTAGCAGATATTCCACATCCATCGTCTCGAATTTCGATCAGAGATAAGCCATTGTCGGTCTGAGTATAATAAGATAATCGAATAACACGTGGAATTGTTTGTTTTCATTTTTTTATTTTTTATTTTTTTTATTTGATTTATTTTCGAATATTTTACAATCGCTTAAAACTATTTTTATGTTATTATTAGGATAATACAAAGGATAATAAAGTATGCGAGTCAGGTATTAATAAATTCTAGAATAATATAATAATTATTATTAATAGTAATTAAATTTCTTGATGTTATAATATTGTGAAATATATTATTTTAAGATAATAATATGTGCGACTTTACTTACCAAATTAATTTCAATATTTTTAGCATCTGCATCCAAAGAATTTTCAACTAATTCTTTAACGACACTAAAAACCGAGGTTATAATCTGCGTACTTGTTATCAACTTTACTGTCGATTTGTTCAGAGCTAAAATCGCCATATTTTAATCGATGAATTTTTCATTGAATAAAATAGCTTATGACAATCAATGTACTATACTAATGATTGTATACTATTTGTAATAGAAAGCAACGTGTGACTGAAAAATTGACGTTTCTTAAGAAGCAGAAAAGCAAAACAATTGAAATCGACATTTTAAATGAAGAATCGATCGAGACGACATCTGGTGCAAAATACGCAATATACAGCAAATCTGTGGAATTAAGTTGTCAGTCTAATGGCGGAGCGTTTCTTTTATTTTTTTTTATTTTTTCCGAAACCGACGACCCAACTACTGATATCTTATAGTATGTCAATGACTGATATCAGTGATATCTACAAAAGCGAAAGCGTAAATACTATATTCGGAAGAATCTTGAAAAAAAAAAAAAATTGATCCAAGGAGATGATACCATATTCCAAACATGAATGATAAATTTTTTCTTTTTTTTTTTTTTCTTTCTAGAATTGCACTTGACCTTTGGCAACATCAATAAATAAACAAAAAAAATCGAGGAAAATCTGGTTGATTTAAAATTTAAATTCATATATACATATGTATTTTTTTTTTTTTTTTTTTTTTAGGCAACATTCTTTTTTTCCTGGTCGAATGTATGTTTAACATAATATTAATTATGTATGTAATCTATGCATATTTAAAATGAATTTGAAATAAATTTTATACGAGAGATAGTAATAAAAGTTATTTTGGACATTTATATTTTATTAGTAAATAATAATCATAATAATAACAATTATTATTATTATTATGACTTCCTTTTTCCCTTCCACGCGGAACATAAAATTTAAATTACAGAAAATATCTTGTTTTCTTTTCTATAATAATTCATTGCCATAGACCAGTCGTTTATTATTTTATCATATTATAGCATAATTTGGAGTTTGGATTTTGGGTATTATAAGGATTGCGAATAAAATAAAACCCATCTAAATGTGTGCCTCTCCATACGCATTCTATTTCAAAAATTTTGTTAAAAACATAACTTTCAAATACTCGTTATCCTTATTATTTTGTAGTATTTTTTTTTTTTGTTTATTTTATTTTATTTTATTTTATTATTTTATTTTTTTCTTCTTCTCTTTTACCTTCCTTTAAGTATTATTAATATTAGTTTATAAGTCGAGCTTGACCGGAGATGCCGGTCGAATTAGTTAATACACTGTAACATTCATATTTCTTTACATTATTCATACGTAAGTCTTGTAGCAGAGAATCTTAGCCCAGGTGCCCCCACTCGTTACACAATTTTAATTACAACGATATATTTATAATTATAGTCGACAATTTATAGAAGATATATAACGTCGAGTATTTTTTTTTTTTTTTTTCATTTTTTTTTTTTTTTTGTCTTCTTACTTCTTCATTGGGGTGGCTCGGTTGGACCCCGCTTCATTATAATTTAGCAAATTTACACAAACAGCCAATAAAGCATTAGATTATGGTCTAAGAGTGTCGAGATATGATGTCGACACATGGTTTTAATAAAGTCATACAAAGTCGTAGGGGATTTCCTCCCTATCAAATATGGTCTAATTTTTTCTTCTTTTTCTTCGTTTTTTTTTCCTTGCTTTCTTCTATTTTTTTTTTTTTTATCTATTAGGAGGATAGAATGTCTCTAATGAAATAGTAATGAAGTCGTAGAAAGATGTTGAAAGATGATCACTACCTATACGCGCTTTGTATACAAGTATAATTTGCTCAGGACACCTGTTTACTTCATATAGTCATTTAGTTTTTTTTTTTTTTTTTTTTGGGGGGGGGGGAGGGGGACATTGCACTTCGCTTTTGAACACTAGTACATTATGTCGCTGCTGGTTGGGAAAATAAAAAAAAATAACAAACAACCCGATGAAGTTTTCGTCCATAATTAATTATAAGTATTGCGATTTTAATACTTCAATAGTAACGTAATATTCTCAAATTAATGAGAATGAGAATGGTTCAAGTAAAATATTATGCGAACCAATATAGATTGAACTTTATTGAATCTTTCAGTGAGAATAAGATTATAATATCTGCCAAGAAATCAATGAATGATAATAAAAATAAAAAAATACCTTCTTTTGATATTATCTAAAGATCGCATTATTTCGTGCATATATTTTGGTATTTGGATAATGAAATATGTTTTAGAATTATTACTAGTATAATAAACTAATAAGGAAGAAAAAAAAAAAAAAAAACAAACAAACAACTACGATTGACAAAATGAAGAGATAAACAAAATTCTTCGAATATATATTTCTTCTGTTCTTCACATTCACCTGTATTTTTCACTATTGTACATCTACATTAATAAGCACACCCATATTGTGCATGTCAGTCGTTGAATAATGTGTGTGTTTTAATAAGAAAAAATAGAAAATAGAAAGAGAGAGAGAAAGAATAAAAATAAAAACACAAGAAGAATATAAGAATAAGAAGAAAGAATTAGACCTGAAAAACCACGTCAGCTAATATAATATTATATATATATATATAAAAAAAAGAAAAAAGAATGAACAAGACGAATCAACAGAACGTTGGGAGATAATACACGCCGCACGTTGGAGCTTCATTATCATCTTCATATCTTCATATCTTCATGATCATCATCACCGTAATATTGTAGACGAAATGAAAAGAAAATACGATATAAAAATAGCAAGATATCAAGGTGCTATTATTCCTGTCTTAGAAATGTATGCGAAAAGTGTAATAGGCTGGGTGAGAATAATATAAAAAAACAGAAAAAAAAAAAAAAAAAAAAACTAAGAGACAAATTTTCTTTTCAACCATCCATAAAGGAAATAGTATTAGGTGTATATATATATATATATAGTATGTGTATGCCTATTGTTATAGTGATGTAATAATACGACGATTGAATTGAATAAATATGTCGATTAATAATATAAATACAACCTTGATTTAAAAAAAAAAAACCCCATCTATAGAAAACTAAGAATTAGATATGATCGTGCTATTAGTCACCAGCAGCGACTATAGTATATCTAGTATTTATTTATTTATTTTATTTTATTTTATTTATTTTATTTTTTTATAGTAAAAAAACAACTTCAGCTTTTTTTTTTCTTTTTTTTTTTTTTGCGTACTACTCTGCGTCAATAGTAATCAATTGTCATTTTTGCGGAGCAAAAATTCTAGGCTATCGCAAAAACGTGCTTAACTCTTATACATCCTTAAATATTAGGTAATATTATCATTACTAAACCTTACAATATTCAGGGTCGGTCTCTCGAACATGTTTTTTTTTTTTTTCTTCATTTTATTTTACTTTTTTTTTTTTTTTTTTATCGTTTTATTTCTTTCATTTATCTCATTTTATGTCAAATTGAATATATAAGAATTGATGAGAGATAGAGAGAGAGAGGATGGGACATGATACAAGATGTACAGATTGTTTCAATTGAAATTGAAAAGGGAATTATTTTTTTTTTTTTTCCCTTAATAAATTACATACTAAATCCAATACTTTTTTTTTTTCACCTTCATATGTAGTATGTCATTGTAGTAATACTATAAAAGTATGTTGTGTTTTTTTTTTTTTTTTTTGCTTTGCTTTTAATGTTAGTTATTTGAAAAAAAAAAACCAATATTGTAATATTGAAATTGAATTATTGATTTATTGTTAACGGTGTATGTAATTTTCTTTTTTCTTCTTTTTTTTTTTTTTTTTTCCTTCAAATTTTTGCTCTTCAAATATAAAAGATTGTATAACGACATTATAAAAATGAAATCAAAGATGTTAGAGGAAGGCTATTAAGTAATATATAATATGTAACTTGAATAGAATATGTATGCGGTATTAAGGTGGTTAAATATATTCTTCAAATACATTACTATATATATATCAGATATTTAAACACATGCAACACACACAACTGTGCACAGTTAATAGAATAAGTATAATAAATCACTGGAATTTTAAGAAAATTAACAGTTTCATAATTCAGTCGATTTAGATTATTATCAATAATTAATTCTTGTGTGTACTTGTAATCTCATAATCTCATCTAACATTCATATATGAATAGAATAGAAAATAGAGAGAAAAAAAAAAAATTACACCATGAATAAATTTTTCGAATAAACAATTCGATTGGCACGTGTGTATAGCAGGTGAAAAACTGATGTGAAAAATTATTAAACGACGATGATTATTATTATTATTATTATTATTATAACGTAGAAAAAAAAAAAAAGAAAAAAACTGAAGCAAATGAAAAGTAAATAATTAAATTTAGACTCATTTTTTTTATTTCATCATCATCATCATCATAATTATCATTATTATTATTATTATTATCATTATCATCATCATATTATAATAAACATTGAAATGATTCATCATTTAAATAAAAAAAAAAAAAAAATGAAAAAAATGAAAAAAATGAAAGAAAAAAAAAAAAAAAAAAAAAAAGAAGAAATAAGAAAACAAACTATACATCTTGCAGCGTAAAAAAATTATGTATGTGTGTGTGTGTGTGTGTGTATGGATATGAAATATTGAAAGGGAGGATGGCGACGAGTCTATTGAATATTCTCCATTGAATATATCTTCAATATTATTATTATTATTATTATTATTATAGTTTATAGTGTGTGGCATAACAGCAATAAAAACTTAAAGATTATAAGAAACCCTTGCGAAGAGAAACAACGGTGGGCGGAGAGGGGCGGAGGGGGCAGGGGGTTGGTGGTGGTTGTTGTTGTTGGGGGGAGGGAGGAGGTTTTTTTTTTCATTTTTTTTTCTTTTTTTATTCTTTTTTTTTTTTCATTTTTTTTTTGTTTTGTTTTATCTTTGAATGATCTTGGTATGATACTTGTGGAGCGATAAAACGCTACTTC
Organism: Tenthredo mesomela; assembly: GCA_943736025.1. Taxonomy (NCBI): domain Eukaryota; kingdom Metazoa; phylum Arthropoda; class Insecta; order Hymenoptera; family Tenthredinidae; genus Tenthredo; species Tenthredo mesomela. The sequence continues at coordinate 57,076,183 of OX031013.1, read as the reverse complement.
TAATTACTATCCCCAACGATCAAATCAATTAATCAATCAATCAATAATAAATGTGTATTGTTTTGTTTTTGTTGTTTTTTTTTTTTCTTTCCTTTTATTTTTTGTTTTTTGTTTTTTTTATTATCATCATCTCGAGGTTTCGGTTCTCTTTCCCTACTTCCTATCATCCTGGTCGCATTCACGGCTTATGTGGCCCGTCTTGCCGCATACGTAACATGTTTTACCACCGGATTCCTGGCAGTTTCGAGCGATGTGCCCAGTCTTGTTACAATTGTAACAACTCTGGCCAGAGAATCTACCAGAATCATTACCCTCGGGGCAGCTGCGAGCGATGTGCCCAGTCTTGTTACAGTTGTAACAACTCAGTTCTGGGACCTGTTACACACACAAATACAACAGATTTTTATTTTACATCATCATCATCATCATCATCATCATTATCATCGCATACACGATTTATAATCCCTTAAATTTACAATAAGAAATATCGATCATCATTTTGTTTGATCCAAATTCGAAATTTAGAAAAAAAAAAAAAAAAAAAAAAGTATGCTGCAATTTTTTTTTTCTTAGAAATTTATTTGTTGAAGAGAAGAAAGTACCTATTTTAAATATTGTAGGGTAAGGAATTTGAAATAAATTATAACGCAGCTGGGATACGACACAGATTATTACAAGAACCTGTTTTTCTTCAGAGGTTGAATATTTTTTATTTTTTTTATTTTTTTTTAACAAGTAAAACTCAGAACTGTATTGAATTTCTCCAAGGTTGTTAAGATAAATTCAATTCAATGATAGTTGAGTTCATTTTGTTCGCACTAATAACACAAACAGATTAAAAATTGTGAAATTTGTGAATTTATTGATTTTATACCGCTCCCCCCTCTTCTTTTGCCACTCTAGTGTTTAATCTTTGAAGTATTTCAAACTTTCTATAAATATATTCCATATATTATATTATTATATTTATATATATGCGATTTTGGTATTCAATATGGTAGATAATATATCATTGTTGATAACACAAGTGCATTCTCTTTGTTCTAGAATAATAATAATAATCTAGAGTTTAATGAAGAGCAAAATAACTTTACCACAGCCAAACATGTTGTTTATCATATTGATCATTAATATTGACTTGACCCTGCAGAGTAAATAAAATACTAATAAAATTGCATAAATATATACGTATATAGATATAAATGAAAGAAATATATATTAAAATAAAAAAAATAAAAACAATATTTATTATCAAACAACAACCACATACGACGATCGATGAATAATAATTTATCTCAATTTCATTTCATTTCTTTTCTTTTCTTTTCATTATTTCAAAGACGCATGTGTTATAGAAATTTTTTTTTTTTTTTTTTTTTTTCACATTCACTTTAATTTAATCTTAAATTATTAAACAATAAAACGAACGATAATGTGGTGGGGAAAAAATTTTTGTTTTCAGACTTACGTTTGATCCCACTTGCTGGCAATCCTTAGCGATATGCCCAACTCCGTTGCAACGGTAGCACAGGTCTTGATCTTCTTTACAATCACGTGCAAAGTGGCCATATCGGTTACACTTAAAGCATTTCTCGCCACGATTTCTTCCGAAACCACCATCACGGTCACCACGGTCACGATCTCCTCGGCCGCCGCTTCCGGTTCCACCTTGCGGACACTCCCGTGCGAAATGACCCATTCGGTTACACTTGTAGCACACGCTTGAACTCATCTTTCAGCCTACGTAAAAAAAAAAAGACAAAAAACACAAAAAATAAAATAAAAGAATCAGAAATTTTTATCACTTTTTAGTATTCCTGGTTTATCCACAATTTTTTTTTTTTTTTTTTTTTCTACTGACTATTACTTAGACTTATTTGCAAAGCTGTTCATAATTTGACTACACACGCTTGATATCAAATTTCTTACTACGTCGACAAGTTTTTTTTTTTTTTTTTTTTTTTTTTACAGAAGGTATAATTTATATTTCAATTATCGATAACGGAGTATTTTTAATTAATATAATTTTGATTATATTAAAAATTGTAAATTGAAGACAATAGATACAATTGATACTTTTTTGGCACAAAAATTACCCCAAGTGTTTTTTTTTTTTATTAATTAATGTACTCTTCTAATTTATTTATTTATTTATTAGTTGCGAGAAGCAAGATTGGCCTTTATTTCCTAAAAAAAAAAAAAAATCAATGATTTCTAGACTTCGGGTGTTCTATGGTTTCTCTAAGGCAATTCCTTGAATTTAGCTTTGAGTTATGAAAAAAAAAAAAAACAATTTGAATATTTTTTTTTTAAATTTTTATTCAAACATTGAATCTAATTAAGTTTTATAGTTTTGAAATATAGATTTTTGTTTGGGGGGGGGGGGGGGGGGGGGGGATTTAGTCCCGAGTAGAAAATAAATGAAATTATATAAAACGTAGAAATGTTATCTATAAAATTAAAAAATTGCTAACAAAGGAAATCGAGTAGGAGAAAATCTGAAGGGTAGACAACAACGGTGCCAAAAAATAGCGTAAGGAGAAAGCAGGTGAAACTCTCTTGCTAAGTTTGCATCATGGTGATACGAAAATAGAAAGGCATGCATGCTGCATCTTAAAGCAAGAAAGTCATGTACATGACGCATACGAGTAGAGTTTAAATCCTGAAAAACCATTACCTAGATCAATGTGTGTTCCGTTAGAAGTATAACTAACTTACTTACTTACTTGACGTTGAATGATTAATATGAAAACTATTAAAAAGAAAGAATGTAAAAAAAAAAAAAAAAAAAAACGGGGGAAATAAAAAAACAGAATTGGTATTTATATTCAACGGTCAAATATATGCATAGTAGTGATTATTCGCCTGATGTTAAAAGTTTTTTTTATAATGTTTTATATCGTGTTTTGCTTTTCAATCGTAAAGCGTAAATAAAACGGATGTGGATAAATGTATGCATATATTTTATTAACGATGTATTGGAGTTCTGATGATGATAAAAAAAAAAAAAAAAAAAAAAAAATTTACACAAAGAAACATTAAATAGAAACGGACATGTGTGTATATTAATATACGTAAATATTGATCAAAAAAATGCATTGTCATATTACTTATTTTTTATATCAAACAAATAATATCTAATAATATATTAAACAGAAAAAAATAAAAATAAAAAAAATAAAAAAATTCAATAACGTGTGTAAATAAAACTTTTCTGTATAAAATATATTAACTTCAAAAGTACAGTAAAATATTTTCGTTACAATTCTTTCATCTTTTTTTCTTTTTTTTTTTTTTCTAATTTATTCAGAAGACAAAATAATATAATTTTAATTATTAGAGATATTATATAGTCAAAAATCCGAAAAAAAAAAAGACGTGAATTTTTTTTTTTTTTTTTTTTTCACTCGCTCTAAAGAAACGAGATCAGGATTTTACGGATTTTGTTCTGGCCGGTAAAAAGGTGGGAGTAAAAAATGTTCATAATTTTATATATAATATAATTTTTTTGGGGTAAAAAAACGGGGAAAAAAGAACTCTAAGTAAAAAGCATCTGGCATGAACGGGCGAAATGGGTTCAATGGCTATATGTCCGAGTAAATAGCTGTGAGGGAGCGGGATGGGGAGAGGTAGAGGAGGGGTATATGTGTGGAAGTAAAATACGACGCAAAGGAGCCGTGAAGAGAAAAAGGAAAGAGAGAAATAAATGAAATGAAATGAAAAGAGAAAAGAGAAGATAAAAGAAGAAAACGAAAACGAAACAAAAGATAATATTTAGAAAAAAAAAAAAAAAAAAAAAAAAGAAGGCCGATTGATAAGGAAAGCGGCATCGGTTTAGGATAGATTCATGCGGGGGGTAAAACAATATCCGTATTTTGGAGCGTCCTGTATATATATATAAGCTATTAAAGGGGCGGTAAGAGGGGTGGTAAATAAAAGCCGAATAAAATTTGATGCTTAATTATATGAAATATAATGTAACGAAACTAAATAATATATGAATAATAATTGATTTTCTTTAATAATAAAATGTATTCCGTGTACAACGTGGCTTTTCCCCTACTCGTATAGAGAGAACATGGTAGTACGCCACAGCCGACAACGCGAAGATGGCATCCTAGAATGACGCCGTAATCGTTGATATTTATGAAAAATGAATTTACAGATGAATGAATAGAAATAATATGTTTATTTTGTTAAGTTTTAAACTATGGCAAATAAATTCCTTACAAATTTAATACGAGAAATTGTTAATAGATGTGATAATACTGTTATAAGTCTAGTAGACCACGTGCAGAGACAGTATGTATGCCGCGGGCGTAGGGTATGTTGGGAAAAAAAAAAAAAAAAAAAAAAAAAAAAGACGAAAGAATAAAACGTTTCCTTTACAGACATTGATTTTATATAGTTTTATATATTATTAATATTACCTTTTATATGACGTTCGGTTCTTGTGTTCTCCACGACTTAATAACAGCTCGATAACTTTTTTCGCACAGCGAACTACCTCAAAACCTTTTATTTTAAGAAAAATTTCTAGCTGATGCTACACGGACGGCTACGACGACCATTAACTAAAGGAGCGAAGAACCGCCAATCGGTGAACCGCTGCCCGCCAAACTTACGTTGCAACAATGAACACCTCCGGTTTCAGTTATACATCAAGATTCAAATATGTCCGTAGTTTATTTTAATCATAGAAATAATACAACAAATATAATTCATAATTTCATAATTATTTATTTCTTATTATTTAACAATATTTTATAAACATTTTGTACATATTGAAAATATAAAACTTATATTAAAGCACTAATTTTTTTCATGACTCAGGCGTATAACCAACAGCACCAATCATGCCGCGTAATCCTAGTCTCTGATTGGTTGTTTTCGTCACGACTGCGTAACTACTTTCACAAATCCCACACAAATTATAATGCACACTGAAGTTAGCGCCAGGTTAATGCGCTCCGATTTTACCAACCTTGATAAATGATGCTAACTACTATTCATTTTCCCTAGAATTTACAATTTTTCATTATTATTATTATTATTATTATTATATCGTATAGAAACTGGGAAAAATAGTAAACAAATACGAAAGAGATACTAAAGCTATAAAATCTGGAATTATCATTCCTTTTTAAATCATGTCGAAGAGAGAACACGCAGATAGCGATTCTGACGAAGGGTGGGTCGGCCCTATGCCGTCTGAAGCTGCACAGATAAAAAAACGAAAAGGTAATTTAAACATAACCTAAAAATACGAAAATTCTTTTCACACGATTTAGAGCATTTGGTATTTTAATCGATTCATTTTTCGTCACATTATGATAGAAATAGACTAATTCTATTCACCTATGAGTTTAATTTTCTTGCTTTATTCTCATTTTTCGAATATCCACAGTTTTGGAATACGAACAAGTATATCTAGACAATTTACCAAGCTGTGAATGTTACGAAAAATCATACATGCACAGAGATGTGATAACTCAAGTATTGGTCACAAAGTGAGTAAAACAATAGAATAATAATATTTAAATAATTGATTTTTTTTTTTTTTTTTTTTTCAAATTCTATCTCTAAATGTTGATAAACTAATTATAGAACGAATTTTGTCATCACTGCGAGCTGCGACGGACATGTTAAATTTTGGAAAAAACAAGAAGAGTTAATAGAGTTTGTAAAACATTTTCGAGCACATTTAATGGCCATACAATCAATGGCAGCGAGCTGTAACGGGGCCTTAATGTGTACAGTCAGTATAGACAAAAGCATAAAAGTATTTGACGTCGTTAATTTTGGTAATTATTTAACAAGCCGTAAAGATTTTATCTCAATTTTCAACAATATTTCATTTTTACTTATAATATTTGCCTATAATTTTCAGACATGATTAACATGATGAGATTGGATTACGTGCCTTTATGCGCCGAATGGATATATTCACCTGGAGACGCAATACCTGCATTAGCAGTTTCAGATCAAGATTCAAACAAAATTTATGTCTATGATGGCCAAGGGACTAATATACCTTTACACACATTTGAGAATTTACATACAAAGCCTGTTGTAATTATGAGGGTAAAGATTCGGAGATTTGGATTCCTTTTTTATCAGAACTTATTATTATACTCTAAAATAATAACATTGTGGTCTAGAAATATTGATATATTTTTATATCGTATCAAATCATCTTGTAACATGTTTCAGGATCAACTCAAGACTACTTTGGTTCAATCATCTCATTTTTCTGGCAAAGAAAAATGCTTTTCTATTCGTTTTTTGTAAGATTTCAGTCAAGGGATTCGACAGAAAATTATATTGTTGGGTGTGAATCATCTTCATATGGATCTGTCCAACTAATTCTTCGAATTTATTATTTTTTTTTTTTTCATATTTTTGTTCATAGAAAAATCATTTATAAGTCTGATGCAGAAAGAGTTAGAAGAATAGAAAAAGAATACAATTTCTCAATTTTTTTTTTAGACAAATCCTAAAAAAGATTCACATCCAACGATATAATTCTTAGTTAAGCTCTTAGACTGGGATTCTGCAAAAAACGAGATGGTTTGAACAAACTAGTCTTAAAATAATCCCAAAATATGTCTCGAGATGACTAAAATTATTGAATATGTCTAGACTTTACTATTATCACAGATTTTAGAATATAAAATATATTTTAATACTTATTGAATCTCAATCGATTAAGAAATTGTTAAATAATATCTTTTCCTCACTTTGTTTTTCAGTACAATCCAGTTTTCGAAGCATGTATATCAGTTGACAAAGCGGGGATCTTAGAATATTGGACGGGTCCAAAATCTGAGTTCAAATTTCCAAAATGTGTTAAATTCGATTCAAAATTGGACACCAATTTGTTCGAATTTGCTAAAAATAAAACCTATCCTTGCGGTTTGACCGTATCTCCGGATGGAAAGAAATTCGCCACTTTAAGCGGCGATAGAAAAGTGAGGGTATTTCATTTTTTGACCGGAAAATTGTACAGGGTTTTAGACGAAACTTTACAGAGATTTACCGAACTCCAACAAACTACTCAACAATTACCGAACATGGAATTTGGTCGGAGGTTTGTAGACAGTAATTAATTTCCTTATTTTAATACGTTGACTAATATCTAGAATTGCTAGAGCTTCTAAACTCTATTTTCTGTTTTTTACAGCTTTTAGGTAGTCAATATTAACGGTGTTCGTTACTAATTTTTGCTTTTATTCATCCCAACAGAATGGCTGTAGAGAGAGAGTTAGATAAGACCGAAGCTAACTTGGGTAACATAATATTCGACGAATCTGGATACATGATTATGTACAGTACAATGCTTGGAGTAAAGTTAGTTAATCTGTTCACAAATCGTTGTGTAACGATAATGGGAAAGCCAGAAAATTTCAGGCCTATGCAACTCGCATTGTTTCAGGTATACATTTCAGACTCATTTTTTCGAGTTCTGAAAAATCTGGAACATATATTTAACTAGTTAGCAAAATTTGTTATCTAAATTCTTGAAATTTCTCTTCTTTTTATCAGGGAAAAGCGAAAAAGACAACTGCGGCGGTAACTTTCGAAATGGAAGCTTCAGAGAATCCAACAATGGAGCTAAACCGACCTGACCCAACGTTGTTCTGTACAGCGCACAAGAAGAACAGATTTTACATGTTTACACGTCGCGAACCAGAAGACACTAAGAGTCAGGAGTGCGACCGGGATGTTTTCAACGAAAAACCATCTAAAGAAGACATTATTTCATCTACAGAAGCAACTAATATGCAGAAGATATACGACGTAGCAATTCTTCACACCGCGCTTGGAGATATACACATTAGTCTGTTTGGCAAAGACGTACCAAAGACTGTTGAAAATTTTTGTATGCATTCTAAGAACAGCTACTACAACGGTCACATATTTCATAGAGTTATTAAAGGCTTTATGATTCAAACCGGAGATCCTACCGGGACTGGGACTGGCGGAGAAAGTATATGGGGCGGTGAATTTGAAGACGAATTTAAATCACATCTCAAACACGATAGACCGTATACATTAAGCATGGCTAACGCTGGTCCAAACACTAACGGGAGTCAGTTTTTCATCACGCTTACACCCACGGTAACTATTATGAATTTTATTTCATTAAATTGATGATACGAGACGAGGCGATGAGAATTATGAATTTCTAAATATTTAATAGATTTATGAGATTTAATCTAATTCCTTATTTTTTATTTTTCTCTCATTTCTAGCCATGGCTTGATAATAAGCACACAGTATTTGGCAGAGTTATTAAAGGAATGGAAGTTGTACAAAATATTAGCCAAGTTAAAACTAATCCTAAAACTGATAAACCGTATGATGATATTCGAATAGTTAGTATAACGGTGAAGTAACTGTATTTTTTTATATATCTATTATGAAATGACGACATTGAAATTGTAAATAAATGAGAAATTATTTACATCTAATCATTAAGAGTTTCGAATCCACATAATTCGTAATTAATCCTCTCACCTGAGAATGAAATCAAAATACCTAAATCTTTGATAATAATTTTTCTTACATCAAAGTATCATACAAAGAAATTTATTAATTTATTTTTTTCTCACTCCTGTTTATCTTCAATTTTGTACAATATGCCTCTCGTTAAATTATAGGCGTTAGTCAAACAAACAAAGAGATTAACACTGAAGAGGACCCAATTCTTTGGAATGATCACCAACGAATATCTATCAGATAAATTTTAGCTGTTAGTTAACTGAGTTAATTAATTATTGATGCGCCTTTTCGATTTCTCAAATATCATTCCTCTCGATTCGCCAAAACTTCTATCGCTATTTTATAGCGACTGAACGATTCGCTAATGAAATTTTGTAAAGTACCTCGACCATATGGCCCCGGTAGCAGCAAGACTTGCAGTTTGTGTAACAGATATAGTTTCAGGAGGACGATTCATATCACCTATACCTGCGATTACTAATCCCCATTTGAACATTGGTGCCCAAAAGAATATAGTCGTTGGTCCTGAAGAGAATACAGTTTATTAAAATTCGAAAGTATGGGGGGGTTCAGCATTTTACTACGCTATCTCATTGATAGTTCTACATTTTTTTTTTTAAGCTTCGATCTTACCCACTGGATGAAACCATATGGTTTGAGCTTTAGGCGATAACGACGAGCCTATTTTGGAAATCATTCTTTGGTACGCAGACATGATTGACAAATGATATGTCTTTTTTTTTGTCTTTTACACGTAGTAACTAAGCTACAAAAATAAAAATTAAGGTCTGAAAACTAATAAATCATATACATTTATTATATTCTACACGAGAATTTGATTGCTGTCATTTATATCAGGCTATCATCAAATATGCTTCTGACATATAAACAGGCACATGTTATTATAACTCAGTTCGAAAGTTACGCTCTGAACAGCTCGGATTGCTCAAAATTCACATTACGCACACTTTTCAATTACCGGAACAAATATAGTGAGCTCTAATTGGTTGCCAAGGAACAGAATCAGATTTTAAGCTCATTCGCATTGAAATGCTAGACAGACAGCGAATAATTTACTGATTTTACACACTTCTCTAATGCCTCATTGAATACACGAAGCAAATTTTCTCAAATATTAGGCAGGACGGATCTTGGAGTGAATTTAGATTCGAAGTATTGTCTCGATGGACTTCAATGATTATATTCATTCACTTCAGACCTAATTTGGAGTTCATAATGGAACTAGGTCAGTTCGTAGCTTATAAAAAGGTTTCACCCAGCTCATTTCTTACTTCGACGTCTTTATTTCAATTCATTCGCTCTATCAATTGTCGATTCGATTTAAAAATAAAAAATTACCAAACGAATCTAATAACATACAAGTCATAGGGTTGAAACAGTTTATCAGATTTGTCTAATTCATATTGGAAGACTGCTACATTCATGAATTATTGTACGAATAATTAAGCGAACGCTTCTATGGAACTTTTAGGAATTATCTTATATGAGTGATACGATAATATTATGTTAATCTAAGTGTCTTCTAACAAATGCAGTTATGATTATAGCTGTACGAATATAGATGCTTGAATTAAAACTAATGAGGGTATTTTGGTAATGGTAACGAGAACGGTATGGGCTTGCAAGTGTTCATATCAACTTCGTGCCAATCCAATGCACCATCTAAAGTGCAATGCTCCTTCCAAAAATCTCTTTGTATCGGGTTGATTACACCAGTCCATACCTGGAACCAGAAAATTCTTAGAGATCGGGATTAGAGAGTGGATTCTTAATTGTTAATTACTCTTTTCATTGGACCAAATGAGTCGAATCTGAACATGATACATACCTCAAGGCAGTGTGTACCCCATTGGTACATAAGTTTATTATGGACCTGTAGTGCAAGCTTTCTTGATTTTGAGAGGAGTTTCAATCCTGTATGAGACCGATTGCGGATCATATTGTAATATGCCTTCAGTAGTGTATATCTATAACAATTAGTTGCGCACATATTAACACTATAGGTTTGAGTTTATCAAATGAAATTCTTCGAATCCTAGTATACCTTGGTATCAGAAGGCGTGTTGACTTGACTGCTCTGCCAAGTGCTTTCATCAGTATACGAATTTCTTTATGCGTCGCTATATTGGCTTTTGCATTCCTAATGTCCAGTCTGTGCACTGTAACAGTTGTACACAAATACTTCATTAGAGTGTTCAGGAAATCGTAGTGATAATTAAGCAGAAGGCTTGAATTATTCGATACTACAATTTAATAAGAGTGCGAAATTATTGTTTTCTTGTCAATAATTGCACGACTATTCTTGTACTAACTGACCATATAGTATCAGAAGACCTTCTAGCTTCTTCATAGCTGTCAGGCAATCTGAAAAAAATGGACGACCATCTAAGTCGACTGCAGTTACTGGGATTTTGCTTCCCCATACTGTCGCAGCCTCCCAATCGTCATTTCTAACGCACCTGCATAATGCATATCAAATGTAAAGAGAATCGTTAATGCAAATGGCAAATGTAAATTCATCTATACCATAGCCACATATTAGTGTAGTATCGTTTCTCCGCGCTGGGATCTCGCAATGTTATAAGTGCGCTGCCCACTTCTTGATAGTATTGTTCGCACTGACGAAATGAAACAACAGCTAGGCCAAACTCTAATTGAAGATCTATACAGAGAGCGTAGTACCAAGTTGTGCCAGACTTGTCAATATCGTTGCTTGCAATTAATTCTGTTGATTGAAAAATGAGAACAGCTTTGACAATAAAAACACTATCTCAGATATGGGCAGATACAGGCAAAGAGTGAAACTCGCCTAACTCTTGTAGCAGAGAAACAACACCGCTGTAGTCGCAATTGTAGATAAACATGTGAACAAGTGTAGGTAGCAGTGAGAGTTTTAACGTGAAAGCGCGTATCGTGTTACACAATTTCATTAATGTGCAACCAACACGTACTGCCAAAGCTACTTCTCCCCTCATCCAACGCGAAAAGAATATCACATTATATAATTCAGCGATAGCTTTTAATTCCTGCAATTCAACTGTCTCTTCTTTACCGCAGCAGATGTTTATCGCATGATTTTCTAATTCCAGTATGATACTCCTGTACATGGATAAATTGTATTATGATTAGTCCTCTCCTCATGTGAGTCTCGTTGAATCAGTAGAGTTCACTTTTTATCATATAGAAGAAATGTTTGCATACCGGTGACGAAAATGATGTGCCACTACCAACATATGAGCATATGTAGTACAAAGCACAAAAAAATCTTGATTTGATTTAAGCGCTGCATTTAGACCCCATACGGCGGCTAAACGACAATGATTCCACCACCCATGTATCTGAAAGATGTAGATCAATGTTCAATAATTAAATTAAATATGACAAACACACATGATCAATGACCACATAATACCAATTGTGATGCTCTTGAATCACTGGTATCAACAATCGAAGCTTCTATTGCAGAACTGCGTGAGTGATCATTACCTTGAACAATTCGTACAATTGAGCCAAACAATTTGCTAGCTGGTCGCTAAAATCAGCATAATATCCTTTCGCAGTGCCTACAGTACAATCACGTAGAAATTTCAGCATCATTTTTTGATATTCCAGGTATACGATGGCTTTTAATTTATTAGCAAACACACTCCTAGGATAGTTATACCCCAAGCTTAATAATGCTTCATTTAAATGATATTGGGCCTGTTCTATTTGACCGGACTCAAGACAGCATCTTCCACGAAGAGTTTGAATCTTTGCTTTCAAGTATGGTAGAGTCATAATTTCATCGTCGGTCAATCCCTTCATCTTCAAAAGCGTCAATCATAAGTTTGGTATTAGTCAAAATAGCAGGCGGTTTTGAACAAATATTGATTATTAATTATCTGCAAACGTTAACGTATTGTTAATGTATTGCGTTCTCACTTGATTGACAATATTTTCTCCATCGGAGAGTAACTTTCTGGCCTGCGCAATGTTACAGGATGATAAAGACACCTCGACGAATTCTAGGATTGCGATTAACATCTTGTCTTTACGTCCTGTGAGTCACATTTGGGATTAAAAAACAAAAGTGCAGTTCTATAAAAAGTTCGGAAATTCCTGAATTACACTTTGTGTTATATTTATGCTGCAATATTGTTGCAGCCTTTACCTATACTCTGACAGTGATCCACAACTTCCGTGTACATCGTGATAAGAATCATGTCACATTGGCACTCAGAGAAGTCCAAGCTGGAGAATGTGGACGTTGGACTTTTTTTCACAGGTTTGAAACGTGCGAAGAACCCAGGGCGAAGGTTTTCTTCAAGAACCGGCGCTGATGAGCTTGTATCTGAGAAATATTGTAAAATATATATACGCAGGTATGTCATATAACAACCGAATTTGATTAGGATGAGCAGAAGTTCAATATGTTTGAAAAAATAATTGTTTCGTAAGTCACGATACTGGTGACTAACGGTTATACCCAAACTGGCTGAGTGCTTCTCGACAGATGGAAAATTCGCGAGATGTTGAAGGTACTGTATAGTTTCACCTCTACTTCTTTTTTCACGCTGTTCATTGTCGTATCTCACACCCAATAACTTTACAAAATGACCACTGCCACATGCAACACACCGTCTTGTCTTCTGTTGCAGATATTTCAATGCTTTATCGTGAATTTCAACTTTGTGATTCTCAGTAAGTAGTCTAGATCACAATTATGGACCTTATTGAAATCATGTTATGCATACAGAGACCTAGTTATCTATACTTTAACTCGATTTTCGAACTACGTTCAGTAACAAAGACTGATGAGTCTGATATTCAAATATAACTTTGTGTGTGTATTGAAATACCTATACATAGTATCCCTAAACATCGATATCTTGAAACGTATAAGTCCACACGAAGCATACTTTGGTAAATCAGCACATACATCTGTAATATGGTTTGAAAAATTTGAATTATTCTTAGAAAATGCTAAATCTAGTGGCCTTCTATTGATCCTATACCTGAAATGACAACGCCAGTACAAGCACAGCGAAGTCCTACATTCATATTTCGATATCGAAATTTTCCGAGGACGGCAGGCCCCGGAGTTCGTTTAAAATCTCCCATAGCACAGCCTAGAATTCTGATCTCAAACAATCTCTTGATAGCTAGAAATAAATTACATAGTGATGAGAAAATGATAGCCATTATCTACAATTTCCGCTTCCAAACATTTACCTAATGCAAATTCCCTCTCAGTCGTACTTTCGAGAAAGCTCTCAAGCATATACCTATTAAATGTCTCTCCAAGTACAGCGGCTGATTTGAGTAAAAGCTGATCAAGCGAGGATAATGAATCAAACATTTTCAATATTACAACTGAAAGCATATATCACTGATTATTAATAAAATTCAATAATCTTTCTGAAGTAAAATATTTGTGAAATATACATACCATCCATCCTCATTTCAACGTCACTATGTTCGATAACAAAAGTCGGTGAAGTTAAACAAATAGTAATATTCGATGGGGATGATGTCATGTCCTCGTTAGAATTTGAAACATCTGTAACTTTCTTATCTGTTACATTTCCCGTGCTTCCCTATGAAATGAGGACGCAGAATTCTGTACCAGGAAAAATGATCGAACAATACTCTTCTGAATTATTATTATAATTACTAAGTCAGCGTAGATTATTACCCCATAACTAGATTGATACATCTTCCATCCGTCTTTGAGATTACGTTCACTATGTTCCAAGTTCCGAGGTTGATCTGACGCAGAGCTGCAGGATTTAAAAAAAGAGTGTCAATTTTAAGGTACAAAGTAGTGCAACAGGCTTTCAGTTTACGTTTGAATCATGTCGTCAGGAGGTCGGACGAGTCCTAGATGACGGAACTGATCTTTATTCACACTTTTTGTCACTAGTTCTCCCGATTGTAAAAGGCATAGCAAATAACTTTCTATCCAACCAGGATTACCAAAACTTTTTTCTTGAACTACTCTGTAACAGACAAATGCATATTGAATGCAGATGAACTTGTTCATTTTTGTTTCGTTCTATTATTTCAAACCCGACATTATGAATGAATTATTTACTTTTCATATAGTGTCGAACGCTATACTGTCATTCGTAACTCACTTTTCCAATTCGGCGGAGATCGCTTTCACTCCAAGAAATTGACACGCTAGACCGGCATGGTACCATTTGTCCAATCCAACTAAATCTATGACCTGGATATCACGTTTTCATGTTAGATAAATAGGATTTGGGCATACAAGTTCTGTGCATGTTCATTGCAGTATACATTAAGCCCTGACCTCTGCCTTTTTAAGAACTTCGTATGGCAATGAGAATTCGGATGATGTTTTCTGGCCAAATGCCATGACGAATAATATCAGATCTTCCTTCATTATTTTTGGCAGTAGAATTGTTGATTCTTCATCGCTATATTCAGCATTGTCGATTGCAATGACCCATTGAGAAGTAAATGAATTTCTCATGAGTTTGCTGAGCAGATTTTCCATTATTTCTCGTTTTTTGCTATCCGAAAGATTGCTGTATTTTTGACTGATGCCAAAGTTGACATTAAACACTTCATTAAGTGAGCAAAGCAGATGCGGGTAATGCATTTTCCCCATATGAGTTGTAATCTTATCTTCACGCTCCCTGGGTGTTGAAGATGCAGTAAAACCGAATGGAATCGAGAGCATGAGTTGAACCAATACATAAGGGGACTATAATGTATATAATTATGCAATATTAGTGTAATTTGCTCATCAAATATCTGTCTAATGTAAAAAGCATGATAACGAGTAGTAATACCTTGTAATCACTATAAATTAGGGATATACGATTGCAGTGTACTGTCGATGGGATTTGTTTAACCATTTCATCTAATAATCTCGTTTTCCCAGATCTCGGCTCTCCTCTGAAAGTAAATAATGATAAAGATCTAAAGTAAACTTATAAGAAAGTAAATCTTCTAATAAATAAAACTGAAAGTTTCGAACCTTATGATCAAAGCATTGTATTTCATTTCTGCCGTAGGCTCATCTTTTTTAATTTTTTGAAAGTTTATTGTATCCACTAAAGTTCGTGTGAAAATGTTCAACTCTTCTTCCCTGCCGAGAATCGGATACTTATGCATCGTCGTATCTTCATTTTGTGATCTGTAAATTTTTTTTTTCACTTGTTATTGATAATAATTGCAGCCTTTTCGTTTTCAAATACAATTAATAACTTGCCCTATTTGTTCAAGAAATTCATATATAGGTCCGACGTTGGTTATTCCCTTCAAATACACTGGTTTTTGTAGAATAAAGTGCCTGGCTTCCAAACGAGACAGAAGAAAACTGTCCCGATCACATACAACCTGTAGCATCAGATATGTTGAAATTATTTAATTTCATTATACATATACAATAGTTATAACTCACCCGATTAGGATAGGCGCACATTAATCTAGCTGCTTTGTTGACGGCCATACCAATCACGGTATATTCTCTTCGGAGTAAGTGTCCAACAACACCGCAGTAGGTCATGCCGGTAGTAACTCCAATCGCTACAGAACCAATGTTTTTCCTCACAGACAATGAAGCGTAAAGTTTTGCCGCACAACGTAAACCGATTTGAGATTCAAGCTCGTGTTTGTCACCACGAAGACCAAATATACACAAGAACATTAGATCCTTGTCAAAGAGTGAAGTTTTGTTAACACAGCCTTGCATGCTGTCTACGATCCTAGTCAAATAACAATTTTCGCAATCATTCAATATTGTGATTTTGAAAGGCATGTAGATGAAGGAGATCAAAGCATATTACAAAATCAAACTGTGCATTGTACGTCTTCTGAAAGGCAGTGGCGATGAACAGTTTAGCGATGTTTATAAAACTCTAATTAGGAAAGCAGCTGCATATTTCATAGATGTGGAATTATAGTAGTTAGTTTTACACACCCACAGACTATTTTATATGCGTTGTCGACCAAATGAATCAGCTTCCTTTGACTGACGTCGATTGTTATTACATTTATGAATAGGATTACAACTTGGCGCATCTCGGTCAGATATTCTATTGGTTCATCCATCTCGACAGCATGAACCACCGGTCTTACCATATAGGATCTCAAAGCATCTTTCATATGAGCTTTTGCCACTTTATTTACCTTTGGTCTTACTGAAAATTATACATCGTTAAGTAAACTGCTAAAATAGAGTGTAATCCATATTCGTGAGTTAATACCAATATTTTTTTTCTCCACAGCTCAGTGAGAACTGAATGTAATATAATTGAATAGATCTTGTGTTCATATTCAACCGAACTACTACTCTTTTGATCATTTCAGTATAAAGCATTATTAATTAAACGTACAGCTATAATCGACTTGCCAGCGACGATAATCTTCTAAAGTATCGCCTGTTAGATTCATGAGTACCGGAGCTGCTTCAGATTCAGGAACTCTGTCTGTGGTACAACTGTTGAATAATGATATACTCTGATCATCAGAAGTAGTCGTATCATGTTCAGACTCAACATCTGAAAACGTCAAAGTAGCGTCATGAATAAGACTGCAGTTGGGAAGTACAATAATAAGAAGTGTTTTACAACCTATCTCTTCATATCTGTCCGTGTCTGGTTCCCACATGACTGTTGTTGCCAGTAATAAAGTATGTATGCCATCAGGCAAAGATTCAAATACGTAGTCACTTGGATTAGCCCATTGCCAGCTACTCGACGCAACGATTATATCTCCACCGCTGATATAAAGAAGGAAAGTCATTCATAAGTATTCTACTCTCAGTTTCATCTGATTAAGATCAAATTTATACCGTAAATCAGCGTAGCTATTATGTATGTTCATGAATTGAACCATATCATTGTTTACCGGCATAATCCTTCAGCTGCTTTAACATCCCAAACTGGATTGCCGGTAATGATGTAGTAGGACATAGTTCCAGGATCTCCGATTGATGTGAAGAATATTTTTCCAGATGCTATTGCTAACTTGACTGTGAAGAATTTATATTTCATCATTTGACGCTTCGGTTGATGAAAAAATCAATCACACAGACCTTTGAGAACAACACCAACGTCTGTATCAAAACTACCAAAATGCTTCTGAATAATACACGCAGTTTGCATAGCTTCCACTGCTATATCCCGCATTACAGTATCCTCTTGTACTTTCCACATGACGATGAAAGCATCGCCAGAAAATTTTAGTACATCCCCTTTATGGGATAGTATCTCTTGAACCATTGCCCCTATGTAACTGTTTAGTATCTCAGTCAATTTAGAAGGACCACCTTGACCAGTTTTAGTATATTTCTCTGTAAGGTCTGTGAATCCTGGAAAATTGACTCATCCTATATTATATAGAATTTGGGAAATTGTGGATAGGGACTTATGATGCCCATACAGGAAAGAATTTTTTACATTTCCTCAATCATTTCATACATAATTTATATTAAATTTCACACATCTCATAAATAAGGGTGAAAGTTTCTGTGTACATACCAGACACATCCCCTAACATAAGCGTAGTGAAGTATTCTCTAGTGTGATAATCATTGACATGGTCTAAAATTTCATCAGGACACATCGAGGCAAATACTTTTGTGTGGTTTTCTATTTTAGTCGATGTTAGTAGCCGAAGTTTTTTTTCTCTCATTTTCTGCTGTGATATAATGCTCGCATATGATACATTGTCTTCCTCGCTACTATCTAAAATTTAACGTTCTACTTCAAATATTGAGACAAATATATGATTACTTCTTATATAAATTGAATTGGAATCGGGGACTATCATGATGTTGTCTACAGCATACCCCGGCACACTAATTAGTCGAAAGAGCCTAAGCTGTAAATCCACTTAACCCGTTCACCGGCACTAATCCTTTTAAAGCCATTTCTTGGATTTTGGTAGGTATGAGTGGGAATATGCAGGTTTGCAGTTGTTGCCGTCCCAAATAGACCGCACACCCCTTAGTTCCTTTTATTTCTCCTGAACGCTGCCCCTACCATCGCACTTCCAGGTAAGGACGAGTGACCGTTTTCAGGTAGACCGAGGGGATTACGGGTCGTACTAATTGTCACTTAGAGCCACTGGCTCCGCCGGAGCCCGGCGAGGCCGGGGTATGGTCTACAGTAATGATACTAATCATTGAATTTAGACAATTTCCTATATAAATTGTACTGCTTTTTGATGAGTAATTGAAAGTAGAACTATGTGTAGAAGAATGTAGATTGTAGAATGATCTAACTGTTTCTTCGATGAACGAAACGCAATTGCTGGTATGTGCAGCTCTTATGTGAACGAACATAGAATTGAGACATCGCGGATATTTTGATGTCGACTCATCGCGTCTGCAGCGTTGGAAAAAAATGTATCTGGAAAAATTGGCTAATCATAATATCAAACTGTGATTTTAACTTACCGTCATTGTCAGTCAAACCGAGTCCTCTCAGAGTTGAGTTGAAATTTGAACGTCGGGTGATGATTGATTGCTTTTGCTTGTATGCTGATATATGCCTAGACATGGTGTTCGGTCCCCATGAAAATACTGTCATAAATATGTAAATATAACATATGCTAAACAAAAGGGAGCTGAAAATATTTGGATAAACAATTGTACATCCAAATTTCATACAGTTCAAAATGTATATAATATAAAGCTGAACAACTATTCTATATTAATGAAGATAAATAGAATTGGCTTTATCTTACTACTCTTCTTAATCCATGTAATGATTTCCAATATACCTATCAGAATTTAAATACATAAATAAACATTATTCATAATTTTCAGTATCCACAATAATCTTAAAAATGTTATATTGTAATTCAAAAATATAAGGAAATGCGAGTGGATGATTGGCGCGGATAAGAAAAGAGGAGAATGTATGTCCATATAGTTACTCTTTTTATTACTTACAGCAAAGTATGTGTCTATTTCTCACTCAAAAGTGTTTGAAACTTACAATTACATCTCCACATATCGCATTACGCTACAAACCACATATCGCATTACGTGTTTACAGTTTTTAACTTTAATTTCTAATATTTTATATATTTTTTTTTTTTTTTTTTCATTATTTTTTCATTATTTTTTAACAACATTGTAGACTAAGAGTGCTTCTGCCACCGACGAGCTTACTATATATCGTACTTTGCGGTAGAAGAATTAATTTTTGTTATTTCTTGAAAAAATAACAATTAATTAAATACGCGTTTATATAATCAAAGTTATAAAATAACATTTTCGTTTGTTTTTTTTTTCATTTTGGTTTTTTTTTTTAAGATATGTTACATTTAATCCATTTCAGTTAAGTAATCAATCATACAAACGAATCGAGCAGTCAAAGGATTTATATTATGACACAATTATTCTATTAATTAAAACAAACATTACTTTTTCAATTAATATTCAATTTAATCAAACATATAATATATACTATATATGTCTGTTTGCAGGTGATGAATCCCATATTCAATCATTTTCTATATGATCAAAATGAAATATTCATTCTTATTTGCAAAAGTAAACAGGTAACGTGATTCTTCAACCTTTATATAGGTAGATATATCATGGTTTATTGGTTTACATTGGCCCGTTAATATAATATAGAGGTACACAGAGAAATAGGATTTTCATTGCTATAATAAACGTCGCATCCACAATAGACAATATATGTCTAATAATTCTGTACTAATAAATACTATAACAGATCTATAATAAATGTAATTGCGGCCAAATTTATTGTGCCTGGCCCTACTTCATTGTGCTTGGAACCTATGATCATCGCATTTTATCTTTTTATTTTCATTTATATCAGTTTTAACTAGTATATCGTATAATTCTAATAACATGTTGAAAAAAAATCTTCTAATTCAAATTTCATACAATAATTATATTATCTTATCAGGATTTAGTAGAGCCATCACATATTCTTTATTACAGATGTTAGATATATCTCAATTATGTATATTCAAAGCACAAAGGGTAGGGAATTAGAATTAGAATTATAATAGGTGAATCGGCGTCAAAACTATGTATTTTATAATTTGATATGAAATAGAAAAGGTCTTTCTCATACTTAGTTATGAATTTTTTTTCAAATTAAACTCAATGAGCAGTGTAATTATTAGGAAAATAATAAAGAATATTGCGGTGGCACGTAAATACTCCGCCAAACTGAAACTTTCTTTATTATATTAACCATTAGTTTCCGCGCAGTGTTTAAGTTTAAATTATTTATGAATTTTTTATACGAATAAGTTGGCAGGCATAAATATTGTTCAAACATTTAGCGTTATAGAATAAGGTAATGATTAATTTAATAGAGAAAATATTCAGTGATTGAATATTCATCGATTAAATTTTTCAATAGCAGAATCTTTTAAATCCTCACTCAAAGTCATACGATATCATTTATATGTTTTCTTACAATATTCTGTAATATGAAAGAAACAATTTCATTGATACAGCTTTAGGGTATGTATTTGCTTTGAAAAGTTTTCTTATAATAGCGCGATGAAAAATTTTATAGCTTGCGGTATAATGTTGATATTTATTGAATAATAATTAATAACGATCTTCTTGCGCTTTCTCGTTGAATTATAATAATATATATCGAGATGAAAACTAATATTATACCAAGGATGTTTGTTATCATTAAACAGTGTATAGAGCTTGGATAGATGAAAATGCAAATTACAATAAACATGACTCGTTAATGGCACACAGCATGGCAGTTGCAACAATTTTATGTTTGCTTCATATTTGTTAAAGATTTAATTTCCTTAAATATCATATAATAGTAAATACTTTTTAGGTATATACATGAGTCAATAATTGTATTGCGTTTTACAATAATTAGTCAAAATACTTAATTAATTTACTTAGATGCATAAATATACTTGAATTAGAGTAAAATAAATAAAAATAAAAAATAAAATACAAAAAAATAAAAAAAAAAATAAGGAAAATTCAACAAGTATCCAAAAACGAATATAGCTATAGTTTGCATAAAATTCTTCTGTCTTTATCTGGCCTTTGAAGCAATAATAAATCTTTACATTAAAACGTTCGCTTATATAATTCTTTGGGATTTTGCATACACACGATAAATGTTCAAAATTCAACTTGTCGTTATATTATAATTACAATAACTAGCTGTAAATAAGAATAAAGATTAAGATTCCAGTCGATCCTGCGCGCGGTAATGATGAAAATTTTCTCAACCCGAATAATTCTTCAACCAAAGGCATATAATAAATTTATAATAGATTAGATACGAGAAAAAGATCCGATGCATGCACCTTGTACTGCGGTATATTTCTTACTACTCTCTTTCTGCCACGCGAAGCAAGTTTTTTTTTTTCTTTTTGTTTGTTCCTTTTTTTTTTTTTTTCCAAATACGTTATACTTATTTGGCTTAATCATATTACAATGCAAATTCTCAAAGTCTGCTGCAGTCCATAAAGCGAACTTGTTTTGCTTATCAAGCAGATATAATAGAATTTTCAATATAATACTATTATAATAGATAATAACCGTTTGAAACTGGTATTCTTATTTCTTTTATCATTATTAATAATAATAATAATTATTATTATTATTTTTGTTATTGTTATTGTTGTTGTTTTAATTGTTTTTTTTTTTTTTTTTTTTTTTTTTCCAATAAATGACCAAAAGGCAGAATGTAATGAACACATGATCTCAACAGTCATGCTTAATTAATTATTTATAGATACATTAGTGTATATAATATAGTTAATGATATTAACTTTTATTACTGATTTAATTATTATGATGTAACATTATGATGATATAGGCTTGATATGATGGCACATAGACTAAATTTTATACAACGTACGTCTTTACCTATAATAAGTTTAATAATATCCTTTTACGCATATAGATTAATTTTTTTTAAATTGTTTTTTTTTTTTGTTTTTTTTTTTATTCTTTTCTTTACTTTTCTTTTTCTTTTTCTTTTTTTTTTTCCTTTTCTGTCTATGGTTATATTATATTTGTATACTGACGTTGACAATCAAGGCAAGATTATATAATATAATATGATAAATTCTTATAAATCCTGTGACTTACAATTAAGTTAATGGCATAATCTCAAATTAAAAATTACTATCAACAATATAATTATAACATATCTCGAATGATTAGTGTGTGGAACAACGTTTATTGATTGTACAAGATAATTGCTTTATATATTTTTTTTTTTTTTTTGTTATATTTATAATATTATGAAAATAAAGTAAATGCAGAGCTAGCAAAGAGAAATTTTTAACAAATGTATACATATGTGTAATGAAATCTAATGAAATGGAAAAAGAAAAGAAATTTTTTTCTTCCAACAATTCTATACGTGATTAATTTTCATCTGAATTATTATAATAATATATAAGTACCACTTTCGTTATATTAAGAGTATGCCATAAACAATTTATTGTAATTTAATATACTATATAATATTCATCCAGATCACAACATTTTTTTTTTTTTTTAAACCGAAATGCATTTACCAATATATTATGTTTATGAAAGTTTATATTATGAAATCATGCTTGTTTATTATTGATTGATTAGAAAAAAAAAAAAAAAACAAATTTCAAAATCACTGTGTCGTCATTTCATATACATACGATATGAAATGGTATAGTAATTATGTTGCGATTCTGGTATTATAGACTTATTGTTAATAAATGAAAAATGGTCAACTATAATTCTGAATGTAACATGATTTAAACTGTATTTATTTATTTATTTATAATAATAACATTTCAATCATTATATTTCTGTGATATAATGATTATTATTATTATTACTGTTATTGGCGCATAACAGATATTTAATCTTCGCCGCTTTTCTGATAGTATTAAATATTTATTATAAACAATAGCTATAGCACGCATTGTTTTTAATCTGATCTTTCAATTCATGTTTGCGCGTCTATATAGTATGTGTATATTAAGTATGTATGTATGTATGTATGTATGTATGTATGTATGTTTATAATTTATTACGTAGAATTCTTTATATCCATTAACATTATTGATTATAATTGGCTAGACATAAGCTAGATCTTTATATGTATAATAGACTTCAAAGTTTGTAATCGTAAAGGTTTTATCCAGATATATCTCTGTATAGGCATTAGTATAATATTTATAGGACAGAAGAATTATTTACAACAGAATAATAGTGCTTCGGGTAATTCCTCTGTTTTATATATGCAATTTTTTTTTTTTTTTTTATTAAATCAAGCCTTGTCATATTTATTAACGGAATAACGTGATTCATTTTTTTTTTTTTTTTTTTTTTTTTTTTTTTTTTAATCTCTCTCTCTTCTCTTGGATTAAAAGAGTTTTTATAACTTTTATCATCACCGCATGATCTATTAATATCATTTTATTAATTTTCACTCGACGATATATATTTATTTTTTCATTGTTTCTATACGCTCTTTTGTATTTATTACCCGAGCATATTTTATATATGTCAGATGCGTAACGAACAGTTATTATTGTCATCTTATAAACGATTCAGCACCTTCGTCCGATTTCAATTCTTCTTTTTTCCTTTTTTTTTTTTTTCATTTTAATTTTTTTTTTTTTTTGTATATTTTTGTTTGTTTGCTTCTTCAACTTCAATTCATTCTTGCTTGCGGTGCTCCGTAATAATAATTAAATAATATTGCTTAGATCATAATATTAAGGGTTTATATCATTTTATATGTGATATAATATTAGATAATAATTTTTAAATGATTTTTGGACCCGTGATAAGAAATCCAAAAAAATAGAACTCAACTTGTTTTATTATTTATTTATTTATTTATTTAATTTTTAAAAATTCTTTTCTTTTTCTCTCGCTCTGCGTTTTTACTTTTGCACAAAGGGGGAAAAAAAAAAAGAAGAAAAAAAATTATTTGATTTGTATCACGCTGATTGCAGGTGATTTTTTTTTTTTTTTTTTTTTTTCTTTTTTGTCAGTAAGAGACGGTTTAAATTAAGAAGAATTTATTCACTCTATTTACTATATTATAAAGAAATTATTACGAAAATTTTTCAGTTTAATTTATCACAATAATGCGACGTTGTTCGTATAATATTTACATTATCTAATTATTTTCATATTGAATAATTAAACTGTAAACCAATATTACAATGTTAACATTGCCCTAGATCAAACTGTAATAATTGTCATAGAAAAAGTATAAGAAATAAAATTAAAAAAAAAAAAAAAAAACTGATTATTAAACATTGAAAACTAAACGTAGGTATTATTATTTTCTGAATATGGAAGCTATCATAGAATTTTTTTTTTTTTTTTTTCTTATTTTATAATAAACCGCATAGTTTTACTATTAGTAATATTATTGTAATCATGTATATTGAAAAGTTAGAAATTGGAGTATTAATTATATTAGTTAATAAAAGTTTAGCATCAAGAAATTCGACTTTTAAATCTACCGATAATAATTATAATAAAAAGAAAATGTGTATATATATTGATTGTGATGCATGGGCAAGAACACAGCTGATATCATTCAATAATATAAAGAGTGGATCTGATAAACGAGTACTGAATCATTCCTTCTTAATTTACATCATCAATTAGTTATCAGGATTATTATAGTTTCTTAATTAAGAGATAAATTCTGAAGGAAGAGAAACTAACATTTCTTAAATTCATGTATATAATTCGCATTTGACCTATGAAATATAATACAATGGATTTTGTTTTTTTTATTTATTTTTTTTATTATATGTTGCGCATATAATTGGCTTGGTGTATAATCATTTTCTTTACAGTTTTATAAATAAGAAAAATTTTTCTTTTATTTTCTTTTCTTTTCTTTTCTTTTCTTTTATTTTATTTTCTTCATATTATTCAAATACTATTTGCATTAGAAACTAATTTGTGCATTTGGTGCAAAGCACGTCCCTCGCAAAAAAACAGGGATCTTACACTATAATATTGGTTTAATGACTAGATTGAAATAATGCTTTAAATCATATACTGTTTCATAGGTTTATATGATAAGAGAAATTTTTGTCTTTTTTTTTTTTCAAAAAATACTTCGTTAAATTAATCAATACTGGATTTACGTATGGAGTGTAATGAATAATAATAATTCCATCCATACGATCGAAGTATTATTATCCTGCCTGAGGTGATTTTTTTCTTTGAGTTTTATACGTATATTGAAAAAAATTCATTAACAACAACAACGTACAATCAATAAGAAATCTTGTACGATGTTTAGTCTTTCGAAAAAGGATATCACTCGTTACTGCAATGACATTTTTGGCTTATTCCTTATCTTTTTTTTTTTTTTTTTAATGAAAACCACTTAGCACGGGTACGACACTGTTGGGTATTAGATATTTTTGAATTTCAGTGTATCTCGTTATAAATTTCATTTTTTTTTTTTATATTATGATGACGTACTACACGCGACATCTCTTTATTTCAACTTAATTCTTTTATATTAGTCAGTTTGTTGGGTCGTCCATGATGATATGAAGATGAGGATGGTTGACGGTTGATGTGATTGATGAAGTGAAGAATGTAGATGTAGATGTTGATGTAGATGTAGATGTAGATGTAGATGTAGATGTAGATGTATAATGAATTATGTTGCATGATTACACATAGAGATAAAAGTTCTACGACTAGAAATATTCTAGAACTGTGCACATGACAACATCAAAGGAACGTTAGAGAAACAGTACGCAGTTGGTACTTATCTGTTCTATGTCATTTAAGAGTAGTATTTGCCTGAGCTGCCTGCTCTGCTCCGACTCTGAAACCATATTAAATAAATTACTATAAATTGTTACACTTTTTACTAAATTCAATAGCTTGATAATCATCGCCTACCTGTGATTATTTGTATTTCCATTCGTTCTTGGTTTCAAATGATCTACAACGTTTTCTTCTTGACTTTGGCCATCATCTTCGCTCTCTGAAGGATCAAGAATGTCCGTTAAAAACGGCGTTGTATCAGGACTAGATGATTCAATCGATAGTGCTATGCTCCGTTCATTCTGAAACGAATTAAGTTTCTATTATACAACTAGAAAACTTGAGTCTATATACTAAATAAGGCAAGAAATTTAATACAATGATATAGAATGTGGAAATGGAATTCCATCTCCAATATTCTTGTTTATAAATTCATTCCGCTTACCTCTTCTTTAAGCTTTTCTAATAATCTTGTTCTATCCGCTCTCAGGTTGTCAGCTTGCTCAGATTGTTTTTCTGTTTTTATTCCAGACAATTCTAGGAGTGCCAAGTGTGCATCTTTTTCTGAAACCGCAGCTTCCAACGCTTCTCTTCTGAAGTTATTAATTAGATTTGTATTGTGTTTATGGTAGGGTTTAAAAATCAATTAATACATTATCGCAGATTCTTACTTCATATTATGCAGTTCTTCTAGCTGCGTCATTCTCTCCTCTGTTAAAGTATACAGCTTCTTTTCTGATTTCTGCAATCTGGATAAGAGTGGCTTACAGGTAGGGCATTTTACAGCAAACGATGTTTGAAGCGATGCTATACGCTGCTCAAGTTTCTCAATCTATCAAATACAAACCCATGTATTAAGGGGTTGAAACTTATCCTGAGAATTATATTGTTACGTCTTCATAAATGATCATAAAGTAACGCAATGGTTCTGCATTCTAACTAATTTCTGGTAACTTACTCTTTGGATGCAAGTACGCTTTTGTAGTTCTTCCTGCCTCAGTTGTCTTTCGCCAGCGCTGGCTATGACCACGCTTTCTCTTAGCGCTGCGCTAAGTTCTTCGATCTTGTCTTGCTTGGATTGTATCAATTGATTAAGTCCCTTTTCACTTTCTTCTTTCTGCCTAACGACGTTGACCAACTCTTCTATTTGCTCCAAATCCATTTGCTCGCCGAATGCTCGCTCCAGAGAGTCAATCTCATCTTCTAATTGCCCAATTCTCTCGTCTCTAACTTTGATCTCTTCTTTCAGTACTCCGATATCTTCGGCTTCATACTCTCCGAGCTCTTTTTCTAGCTCACCCATCTGAATTTTAAGCCTTGAAAGTTTTTCTTGCCACTGTACAATCTCATCTTCGTACTCCTGTATGTTATTGTCTTTAGTGAATATGATGTGTTCCATTTCTTTCAATTTTTCTTTCATCTCTAACACATCGTTAGAATTGAGAGACTTAGAGCTTTCTGTAATCTGCGATGATGATTCTTCTTTGAGTTTGGCAATGCTTTCGGTTTTTTCATGCATTTCTCTTTCTAGTTCTGTTATCCTATTGTCCTTTGCTTGAAAGCTTTTTCTATGAGCGTCAATACTGCAGCGAGTTTCTTCGGAACATAAAAGCTGTTTTTCTAGAGAATTTACAGTAAGTTGTAATTGCTCTATTCTGTCTTCTCGGTCCTTGAGTTTCTGCTTCAAAACGTCTACATTGTGTTGTTTCACGTAATCTTCTAAATGCGTGACCATTTCTTCGAGTTCCATTATCCTGGCCTTATTTACTCTCAGGTCTTTGTCTTCGTTTTTTTGAACGCGATTTTCAAGATCTTGTATTCGTCTATTTTTATCATTTATCTCCTGTTTCAAATCGTGAAGATCTTTAACGTCAGGATTGTGCTTAAGGAAGTCTTCAAATTCTGCGATAGTTTCTTCCAATTCATCTATACGATTATTTCTATGTTCAATCTGAAGTTTTAACTCTTCTATACCGTTCGTGTCGGAGTGATCTTTCAAAAAATTTTCCAACTCCATAACTTCTCTCTCCAATTCAATGATTCGACGATTTTTTTCATCCATATCTTCTTTCCAATTATTTTTATCTTCTTCATTTGTGTAATTAAATGATGACGACGATGACGACTTGGTACCAAGTTTATCACAATTAATCTTCATGCTTTGCACCTATATCGTGTTTCGCAATCGAACGCACGAATAAACAAATAAAATAGCAACAGCAAAAAATAAAATATATATTGACAACATAACGAAGACATTTCTTTTCTTTACTTATTTTTTTTTTTTTTTTTTTTGGATGGCTTATAAACTTGTGCCATTTTATTTTACACCTCTATAGGACATAACAGTTTTTTTTTTTTTTTTTTTTTAATGTTCTTTAAATATATCGGCATTATTATTAATATTATTATTATTATTATTGTTAATATTATTATTATTATTATTATTATTATTATTATTATTATTATTATTATTAATATGTTAACAATGGTCGTAACTTTTCTTAAAATATTTGCTTTATATATATTTTTTTTTTTAATTTTTTTTTTCCTTTTTTTTTTTTTTCTTTTTTTTTTTTTGTTATTTTAGTATTCAATTTAAGTTATATTTTAATAAGATTATAATGTCGTTATCGTTTACGAAAATTGTACTAAATAGAACGGAGAAGGCATCTCCAAAATAAATCGGTCTTAGAAGAAACTTTTTAAGAAACCAGCGGGTCCCGCCTTATGTTATTAGAAATTGTTTAAGCCATTAATGGCAATTTTTATTGATCCAAGCCATTATTAAGTCATCCAAAAATATATAAATAGCGAATTAAACATTCGGACAGAAGGCGTAAGGAATGAAATTTTTTTTTTTTTTTTTACACACAAAAAAAAAAAAGACGCAAACAAATAATAAAAACAACATTTATGTGTCGATGTAAGTTTAGCGATGTAAATTTTTTTTATCCAGGATAGCATGAAAAAAATAGAAGAAAATATTGTGTTAGTTACGCGATTAGAAAAGATTTTTCATTGTTTTCTTTTTTATTTTTATTCATCTACTGAGTTATTTCTGAATTTTCCCAATCATAGTCATCGCCAATATCTTTCGTAAATCATTACTAATTCAACGCAAACGTATCATATAATAAATAAATTTATATTACTATTATAATCGATGAAACTACTGACCTCTTGTTGTTGTGCACTTGCGGCTTGTTTTGCTTTTGCTTGTGCGACTTTTAGTGCTCTGAAATAAATATTATCGATTGGTATATCATACCGACGTCTCTATATAGTTATTCAGTATTCGCTAATATTTAAGTTTATTAAAATTGTAACGCAGCCAACGGATCATTTATTTATACGGGTATAAGTTTGTTGATACTTACTCTTGCAGTTCCCTTATCTGCTTTTCTTTGGAATTTTGTTCCTCTTGAGACATCTGAACGAGTTGTAGCAACCTTTCCATTTCAGTCGCACTGCGTCCAGAATCTTCTTTCGCTTTTTCTAAATCTTTTTCAGATTTTTCAAGCATTTTTTGTAATTCTGCCAACCGTTTATCCGGTGATCCGCCGCTCTGTACACATGAGATAATAGAATGAGATAATTATTTTCAATACTTATCACATCAATGTGATAAAAGAATATTTCTCACCCTTTGCAATTGTTGTTCCAATTGGTCCATTCTTGCTTTACGTTTCTTAAGATCTTGGTCTAAGTTCTGAAGTGCCTTTTCCTTTTCTTCTACGCTTCTACTCTTCTGATCTATGGCTCTGATACGATCTTCAAGTTGTTTCCTTTGCTCGTCTACTTGCCGCCTCTGTTCCTCAATCTGTTTTCTTTCTTGATTAGAGTCGGCGCCAGCTTTCGTAGCGCCAGCTTGAAGCTTCTTGTTCGCCTCGTGCAAATCCACCTGTGTACCCAATTAATGATATTCAAATTTATGAACATTTAACTAAAGTACTAATACAACTGGATAATGTTTTCTTGTATGTTTTTTTTTTTTTTTTGTTTTGTTTTTGCTGTACAACGTAACGGCATATAAAAACAAATATAGTAAATGCAGTCCTTTAGAAAATAAGAATAAGAAAACAGAACGATTTTACCATCTAAGAATTATTCGGTATTCTTCCATACTCATTAGTATAGAAAATCTTTTGATAATCTGTTTAAAGAGTTGTCGTAGAAATTGATCGAAGTGTTAGTATTTGAAGAGTAATGGTGTGAGACAAATAGATTACGCATTGATATCAGGTGTAAAACCGTTGTGATTACCAAATAATTCATAGAGACGGTATAAAATATTTGTGTGATATTATAATCGAGACAATAATAATTAATTAATAGAAGACGACATGCCACGCAATGACAAAATTGATGTCGATGAAAGATGCGATGGCAACAATAAGAAGGCAACAAACGAGAAAAAAAAAAAATTATAAACGATCCTGGTACGACAGTAATAATAGTAACAATATAAATAATAATAATAATAATAATAATGATAATAATAATAATTATAATACAATAATGATGAGTAAATAATAGCGGTGTAATATTATATAACAACGATTATAAATGTAATATTATATAGTAATGATAAATATAAATATAAATATAAATATAAATATAAATATGTATTAAAGATTATGCATGGTAGTGTAGATATAAATGACGATGGTGTAGATAAATGCAGCATGCAGCAACTGCTTGACGCGATATCACATTAAGAACTAAGGCCGCTGTTCAATGACGAGTATACATTATGAAGTAACTAAGGCTTCGGTGTAGATGATTTTTAGGCGACAACATAAAACTGTGCAACATAGGCGAGAAGGCTGGCGGAGCATTTTCTGGACACGCTGTTCTTGGCACGGTCGGGCGTATCGCTAACCTGGTTTTGCTCCAGCTCCTGACAAAGCATCTCCAGTTGAGCCTGGAACCGTTCTCGTTCAACGCTTGCTTGTTTAACTTCCTCCTTAGCACGTTCAAGTTCCTTACGGAGCCGGTCAGCTTCTTGTCCGCTCTGCTGATTCTGTTGACTCTGAGCTTGTACAACTGAAGCCTGTTGCAAGCTCGCTTGCATCTGTTGAATTTGTTGCTGCTGGGCGTGAAGCTGTCTCTCCATCGCCTGTACACGCTTCTGAAGTTCTGATGCCGTTCGCTCGGCGTTGTCCGCTCTGTGCTTCTCAGTGTCGACTAGCTTGCGCCATTGCTCTAACTGCGCCTCAGACTCGCCTCCTCGCGCGCCGAGTTGTTTCTGTAATTCTTGAGCCCGTTTTTCAGCTTGTTCAGCTCGTTGTTTTTCCTTAGTATGAGTTTGCGTTAAGTTTTGAACTTGTTGCGTGAGACGTTGTACCTCTCGCATCTGTGCTTCCACAGCTTCTTTCGCACTCTTATCAGGTGTCTGGGAATGAGTTCGTTGTTGTTGCAGTTGATGAAGCCTCCTAAGTTCCGTGAGTTCTGCTTCGCTGGTGTTTAATTCTTGTTGGAAGTTCATCAGCATATCTTGAGACTTTTCCAACTGTATTACCAGCTGGTCTCTCTCGACTTGCAGCTGCTTTGCCTCTGCTTCTAGCTTCTCTTTTATTTTCTCAATTTTCTCTGAATGTTTTTCCCTGTTTTCTAATATCGCTGCCATCTTGTCTCGATCTCTCTGCACCTGTTGTAGCTCGTGTTGGATTCTGACTAGCTCCTCAGCACCGGCCTGTTGTTGCTGGTGTTGTCCTCGTCGTAGGTCTTGCCTAAGAACTTCTCTCTCCTCGTGTAGCCGCGTTAATTCTGCGCTCAATCTATCCAACTCCTTTTTGCTTGCCTCATTGCTTTCTTGATACTTGGCCAAATGCATCTGGGACTTTTCTAGCTCCTTAGCTAACCGGCCAGCTTCTAATTCGACCTGGTCCCGAGCGACAATCGCTTTGTCGAGGCTTGCTCTCAGGCGTTCTACCTCTATGCTAGCGCTCTCCGATCTCGTCTTGCCTTCAGTTTGCATCAGCCTTTCTAATCTGACAATTTCTACGCGCAATTTTTCGTTGTCAGCTTCGAGAGCGTCAGCCTTTGCTTTGAGCTTGTCGTGCCTGTCTCGTATTTTTTCAGTCTCAATTTTAGCTCGCTCCATTTCGGCCCGATTCTTCTCTTGAGCCGCTGTTACTTTAGCTGCTTCGTCTCTAGCTCGTTCTAACTGCAATTGAGTCTCGTGAAGCTTTGCCTCTAGCTGCTCAATGACCGACTGCGATCTCTTCAGCTCACCCTCCCTGGCTTCTAGTCGCTCCCTCAACTTCTCTACGTCCTGCTGCAGCCTACTACCTTCAGTTTGCCATTTTTCCTGCTCGAACTGGTATTTACCTCGTACGCCTTCGGCTCGTTCCAAATCCGCACGAAGTCGCGAAGCGTCCTGTTCAGCCTTTCTCGCCCTCTCCAGCTCAAGCAGCGTCTTGTCCAGCCGATCCCTCAGCCTCTCAACCTCCAGCTTCGCCCGTTCATGATCTTCTTTATTTCTCTCTTGGTTTTCTTGATACTTTCCAAACCTTGTCGCATACCTTTCAGATTCCTCTCTAGCCGCCTCTGCCTCGCCTCTAAGCCTCTCAGCCTCGGCTTGAGCTTTCCTAACTTCGGCTTGTTGTCTATCATGCTTTTCGTACATCTTTTCAATCTCTAACTGCATCCTAGCTAATTCTTCTTGCGTCTTTTCCGTCGCAGCTTGTGCCTTAGTAAGCTGCGAGTGAGCCCTCTCTAATTCAAAAGCAACCCTCTCGTTATCGGCTACTAATTTTTCCCGCTCGTTCTGGTGACGCCTAAGTTCGATCTGGGACTTCTCATATCTCTCACGAACCATCTCAAGGTCTACCGTTAGCCTGTCTAAATCTTCTTTGGACTTTTCTTCGTGTTCTTTAGTCCGACCCAACTGAAGCGCTGCTCGATCGTACATTTCTTGAACACGAGCTAACTCCTCCTGTGCTTTACGCGCCTCCTCACGACCTTTCGTAGCCAATGTTTGCTGCTTTTCGACCTCTAGTTCCAAGTGATCTTTGTCAGCCTCCATCACATCGATCTTATTTTGAAGACGATATACCTCGCTCTGCGCCCTGTTTCAAACAATCAATAAGAATTTGAAATTTCCAGAATTGAGAACAGATTATGTACACAGAAAACTCATGTCGCCTTATTTCGATAGATAAAATACTAGCGTGTATAATTTTATATAGTTTTTGCACAAGATTCATTACCTATCATATTTTTCACGCATTTTTTCGAACTCTTTACTGGCGTTTTCTCTCTCTTCATAAGCTTTGCTAGCCCCATATTGAGCCTTTTCAAATTTGTCTTTAAGAATTTCTATTTCTGTTAATGCGTCGTCGCGTTCGAGCTGGAAATAAGGACAAGCTTTAAATAGTATAATATTCAACAAACTCAAAAATCGAGACTAGAAATACTTACAGTAAGCTTTTGATGCAAGGCGTGTGCCTTCTCCCATCTTTCTTTAATCAAGTCAAGTTCTGACATTACATTTTCTTTTTCACGCTGAAGTTTAGCCTGTTGATTCTGTTGGAATTCTAATCTTTCATGAAGCTTCTCCATCTCCTCTTGGAAACTATCTCGTTCTTTCTGAAGACGCTGCATGACCATCTGTTTAAAACCAAAAAGAATAATACTGTGGTCACAACTTATATTGTGTTGATTATTTATTTACACACATCTCAAGGGACGAGTAACTGACATGGTTCATATCTTACGTCGTACCTGGGCCTTTTCATATTTGTCATGAAGACGATCAACCTCAAGTTGAATTGCCTCCCGTTCTTTCTGCATTCTAGTCGACTGGCCAAGTGCTTTGTCCAATTGACTTTGAACATTTTCAAAGTCGTAGTTTTGCTTCTCCTTTTCGAGTTGCATCTGAAAAGGCGTTAATATTAGTCAAGAGTCTGAAAACCGAGGAGCTATTCAGTACCGAGTAAAAAGATTTAGTACAAACAGGATACACTTACTCTTCGTACTTCGCCAAGGGATTTGTCCAGCCTTTCCTGAAGTTTGTCAACTTCGCTTTGAGCTTTGTCCAACAGATTCTGTACTTTGTCTTGCTGTAATTGAGCTTTTCCCAACGTTGCTTGAGTGCGCTCTAATTCTTCACGAGATTTCTCAAGCTCGCCGACAGCCTTGTCACGTTCAGAATGAAGCCTAGCTACGGAAGCTTGAGCTCGATCATACTCTTCGCGTAGGCTCTCTTGCTCTCCTTGTGCATTTTCTAAGCGAGCTTTCAGCCGGTAAACCTCGCCTTGACTCTTCTCAACCTTTGAAAAAATGAAAATTAGATTCAGCACAATTTTTTTACTACTTATTAGTTATTACATTCATATTCTCATATTTTATCATCTTACCTTTTCCTGTAGGGCAGTGGCTTCCGCTCTAGCACGTTCATTGTCTGCTTGCGTGACTCTGAGCTCTGCTTGTGCCCTCCTCAATTCTGCTGTTGATTTTTCAGCTCGTTCTTGAATTCTGTCCATTTCTTGTGAAGAGTTCAACGTGCTTCTACCAAAGGTAGTTTGTGACCTTTCCAGGTCGTGTCTCAATCTTTCATTCTCTAACTCGAGGCGAGTCAATCGTTGTTTGGCTGCTTCCCAGTCACCACTGCTGCGACCGACCTCGGATGCCGCTTTGTCAAGTTCGGCTTTGCTTTTGCCTAACTCCGACTGAGAGCTTTCTAGCTTTGCTTCCAAACGATCTTTCTCAGCCTGAGCTCGTTCTAGACGGGCACCAAGCTTCTCGACCTGAAAAAATTTATGAATTCTCATTAAAATACAGAAGATAAATGCAATATTATTAGACTCCGATCTCCAAATCACAGATTCGACCGATTGGAAGCGATTTCTATGCCTAGAATTGACATTTACCTCAGACTCCAAGGCATGGAGTTTCATTTTGTATTCGGCAAGTTCTCTTTCATGGAGTTCTCGCTCTTCTTGTTTCTCCTGTTCGGCTCGATCCCGTTGCTCGCGTAGCTGAGCCATTTGTTTTTCTTTATCACCAATTGCCTCTTCTAAACTGCTCAAGGCTCCTTCGCTGCTACAGTGGTGTGCTTGCATTGCAGTCAAACGAGCTCGAGCCATATCGACTTGGTTGTCTTTTTCTTTGAGAAGATCTTCGAGATTTTCAATCTGAATAATAGATTACTTCTTTTACTTGAGCCAATCAATTCAAATGAAGCTAGTTATTAGCTTCCTTCTTGACGTTGTGAATGTGTTTATAAATAAAAATCTCATAAGGAATGTGTGTGTGTAGTTATATCGTTTGTCAAATCTAAGTAAATCATTTGTTAGTACGAGGCATTCGATGTTATTAACAAGGCATTCCGTTTAGTTTATCTTCCATTGTATGTCAAATCATTTGTTAGTTGATCCAATCAAAGGCCGTAGTTAAGATTATACATTCTGTGTCTTGAAATAGGTGATGATCATAGGGCTTATAATCATTTTGTAATGATTAGAATCAGAAGATTAGAGTCAGATGCTAATCATTTATTTATTGTTAAAATAAACTAGAGACGTCCTGTTAGATAAAATAGGTCTTAACTGTGGCCTGAATTAAGCAACATCCTCCTCCTCCTCCGACATAGAATAGAATTCATTTGAGTGCAAAATTACGTACCTATTAAGGATACCGAAGATTTATTGTGGGTCATCGTACTGGTAATGGTAATGGGTGCTAGTAATAGTAGCGTCATAGCCTGCGTTGCCACCCGATAACACGGGTTATTATAATTCAGTAGTTAAACTGATATGAGGTATAAATTTAATAACTTTCAGTTGAATTTTCATATGCGTTTAAATATCATACAATGATAGCGTCAAAGATATGGTATCAAACGATATCGTTCTACTCTCGTTAAATTAAACTGTGAATTGCATTTGCCATTTAGGTACGAGGTAACTAAATTCATTAGCTGTTCATAGAGTAAATAATAAATAAAATAACTACTTCGGTATTATACATAAAAATAATAATTCTAATTTACAATAGGCTTCGCTGTATAGTAATGCTAGAACTTAAAGAGAATACATAAATATATCTATAATACGTACAAACATAACATAATACAAATAATAAAATAATGAAAATATTACAGTATAAGAGAAACATGAAATGCTATAAATTAAGAGTAATTAAAATAAGGAACACACAGACTTTTATACGCCTGTTTCATTAAAATGAATAAAATTATAATTAAATCTTTGAATTCTTGCGCAATTTCGTTTAACAAAGATCTACCAAAGGTATATGAAACTATAATTAACTAGTTAGGATAAACAGTGTTGAATATAGGTATTTTAATTAAATAAAATATTTAATACAGTCTATCCGTAATAAGGGTAAGTATATTATATATTATCGAATTACTGTCAACAGGACGTTTATTCAGGTGAGAATTATACTTCTATACGAATAATGGGTCTATAAAAGAATCAGAGATCTATACAGGGTGAGTTTTCTCTGGTATTGCATGAGGGAGGGGCTTATTATTGCAAACGCTCCGCCCTTTTCTATTCATACTTATTATCTTACTTATTAAGCCCCTCCCTCATGCGATACCAGGGGGAACTCACTCTGTATAATTATTTGGAGTAATGTGGGGCGACATCGATCTGCGAACGATAAATAACTAACGAAAGAAGAAGAAGAAGAAGAAACTAATGAGGGAGATTTAAGAGACGATAAAAGAGTCTGTGAAATAAACGAGGATAATCAATTGACCATTGAAATCAATTAGCATTTAACTGCGGCGTTCGAAGGCTCATTTCCACTTGATGATTGGATAAATTCTTGCCATATATTTACGACCAATAAAATTGTGAATAAGAGTGAAGAAGTGTCCATACCAAATTTCGTAGTTTGGTAATGAATGATCAACACAGGTAATTCTCAGAGACAATCAAAGTCAAAGTGTGATCGAATTGAATGCAGATTGAACCAAACACTGCATGAATTACCTAAGTTTGTTTAAAATTACTTACCTTTCGCTGGAGTACGTTGATCTTCCGATCTTTGATATCCATGTGATCCTTGATCTCCGTAAGCTCGGTATTCATCCGATTACGATCTTGCTGGGCCTGCATAGCAGCCTGTGTCTTTTTCTCGATAAGTCTATTCTTTTCTTCGAGTCTCTGCCGCATTTCTTCGACCTACATTTTTTTTTTTTTTTATGGGGTTTTAGGATAAAATATCCCATTTACAAAGCTATAAATCTATAATCGATATGATTATATAATTACTTACATCAGCTTGAAGCATATTATAATGTTCTTCCTTAGCGCATAATGATTCCTTTAGAACAGCAATGTGTCTTTGATAGTCTTGATGTTGTTCTTCCAGAGTTTTCATCTTTGCAGACATACCGAGTATCTCCTGATCTCTGCGTTGTACTTCTGCTCGAAACTCGTCCAGCTGTGAAAATATTTACCATCGAGGTACTTTCGTCAGTGTACAATATAACATAATATAAAGACACAACACGGTCTTCGCTGTATCCGAATATCTTAGCATCTTATGATTCATGTAGAGCTTTCATTTTGAACAATAAATTATCTTTTTTTCATTATTTCATCATATCGTAAGCCATTCCATTCTTTTTTTTTCAATAATTCTCTTCTCAATTATAGATATTTAACAGAAAATGTCTTAATTATTGTTGTTCTTCTCTTTTTAGATTTTTTTTCTTTCTTTCTTTCTAAGCAAAAGCAAAAAGGTGATGGAAAAGACGAGACCGATACTTGGACACAGTTTGCATGCAGACCACTATTTAATTAATTAAAACAACGTGTATAACGACCAACGAGTCTGATGTATGCAAATGTATTAAATAAGAATATTAATACAAAATATGTAAAAGTGTCAGGAATATATTATATGTAACTGTTTTTTTTTTTTTTCTTTTTTTTTTTTGTTCAATAGAGTATTCTATATGTACATTATCTACTCATTGTATATGTGTGCGTTAAAAGGTTTTTGTTCAAAACTTTGATAAAATAATAATAATAATATTAATAATAATATTTTTCAAAATTTCGAACTTCAATAATATTATATAAGCGAATGTGTTCACTAATTCCTAGCTAACATCTAGTATTTATAGTATATCTAGATACGTAATTGAAAATAAATAAATAATAATAATAATGATAGCAATAATAATTCCATCAACTTTTTTCTCTTTTTTTTTTTTTTTTTTAATTTTTTTTTAATTTTTTTTTTTTTTTTTCTTCTTTCGTAATTTGTAACGTTACGTTTCATTTCAATAATGATGTTAATATATTTTTCATATATATTAATATAATGTCAAACGCACGATAGTCTATACAGGTATATAATAATAATATGGTTTTGGGATTTGCAATTTGGAAACTCAAAGTTTTGTCGATTACTTATTAGGTTTCCCTGATTTTACTTTTTGTTTTTTTAGTTTTCATTTTTTTTTTTTTTTTTTTAACTTTGAGCGTCAAAATTACGTTCTACTTCTCAATAAACCCTCCCCTATTACCCTATATTCAATAAATATATATATATATACTCCCTTAAAACTTGGGGCTACAGACTTTTTCGAAACTACAGAACACCAAATTTCAACGGTTTAAGAAAAATTTTGGAAATGTTTTTGTTCACCGGGAGAGATTCCTTACCTCTTCCGAAAGCTAAAATATTGGGGCACGATTAAAAAAATGCGTTTCTTATCATTTACACGTAAACCCTAACTCCGTCTTTATTTATTTTAATTATTATGTAATTATACGAAATTCAGTAACTCTGTAATATGAATAATTACAGTAAATAATATAGTTGAAAATAAATTTATTTACTGAAAAATATTTCATCAGGCTCTGTGTTCGTTATTTTTTTTTTTCTTCTTTGATTTTATCTTGTAGATTTTTGTTGATAATATTAAATCAATCTACAAAATAGAATATATAAATATATATATATATATATAGGTAATTAATTATAGTATAGAAATAATGACGGAGTTAGGAAATTTATCTACTACTGACTTAAATACTAGCCTAATTTTAGCCTTAAGCACTAACTTTACACCTTATTGCTATTAGTAATAAACGAAATTAAGTTACACTTGGTTTATCTACGAAAATATTCGATGCTAACTACAGAGGCCAAATTACAAGTCGGGCCTTATACGTATATATATTTATATATAATAATAAATATTTCATATTAACATATTATAACAAAATACTCTACTTACGTTGTTTACAATAAAATTTACTTATATATTATTATATATAGAAATGTTTAAAGCGTAAAATTTATTTCTTTATCAATTAGGACAAGAAAATAGAATAAATAAATAAATAAATAAATAAATAAATTAATTAAAAATTCAAGAATATAATTATATATACAATATAATAAAGAATTTATATAGTTGCTGTAAGTTTGAAAAAAAAAAAAAAAAAAAAAAAAATTAACTCTATAACGCAGTTAATCATTATCCCTGTTTATATATTAATAATTCGCTTATAATAAAACTATAGAGAGAATATAAAAAAATAATAATAATCTTTTTCGCTGCATATTCGCAACGGCTATTTATAATAATTAATAATATAATATTACATCGCGTTATAAAATTTTCTTAAATTTTTTTTTTTTTTTTTTTTTTTTTTTTTATCCCGATTATAATGCGAGAGGAAAAAAAAATAGATATAGATATATAATATTTATAAATGAGGAATAATAATATAACTTAACTCAAAGCAACTATTTCTTGCAGAAAGATATAATATAATATATGCGGTATACATATCAAACATTAGAAAAAAAACAAAAAAAAAAAAAAAAATTAGGCGAATTAATAAATTGTAGACAAACCAAAAATAACTTGTAACTTTTTGAAAACTACAAATTTATACCTTCGCACTTGGTATTTTACATAATTATTTTTACTTTGAGATTATAAATAAATTAAATTTTTTTTTTTTTTTTCTTTTCTTTTCTCGCGTATAAAGGATAAAATTTGTAGTTTCAATACTTTTTTTTTTTTTTTCTCTGTTTTTTTGTTTTATTATTATTTTTTTTTTTTTTTGTACATAACAAGAAGTACCGTACGTCATGCGACATGCGCTTTGAAGATATCATGCTGGTGCAGAGTGCTGGCGTTGCGTGAAGAAAAATAAAAAATCCGATATATATATATATATGGCGGTGATATAAATAATATTTGTAAAATAAAGTTATGAGAGAAGTATAAGTGATGTTATTAAATACGTGATATAGATAGACGAAAGTGAAGTGATTTGAGCTGCGATAGATGTAAGGTGGTAAAATGATATGAGTCGAGTTTGTCATATTTTATGAAAATAATAAGATATTCAATTAATTAGGTAATTTTACCATCATTTATAATAATCATAAATACAGAATTTATTTAGACACTACTATAAGGACTGTGCCATAGATGTCAATTATCCCTTTCCTTTCCTTTCCTTTCCTTTTCTTCCCTTTCTTATCAGAGTTTCTCTGATTAAATTTAAATCGAGAATTCAGATTTGTTATTATTATTATATATATAGTACGGTGTACGAAGAATAATAATAAGAAGCGTCGTGAGGATAATATGTTATGTTATAACACCTTTACCAGATTCACTATAATACGTTGTATAAATTATAATGGAATCATATATTATGTATATTTATTGTTTAAACATCATTATGTATTAATTGAGCAAAAGAAGACGAGTAAGTATATATATATCTATGTGTGTATATATATATATATTTTGTATATATATATTAGGGTGGCGCAAAAAAACCGACTATTTTTTTTTTTTTTTTGAGTCTCGAGTGAAAAAATGTTAGTTTTTGATGTTTTAAGAGCCCTCTCCAAAGGACAGCTAAAAAAAAAAAAATTTTTTAAGAGGTCGCTCCAAATTTTTTTAAATTTCAAAAATCGTCAAAAATCGAATTTTTTTTTTTTTTTCTAATTTTTTTTCTCGTTATGGTATAATTTTACAGACAAAAAAAAAAATAAGTTTCTGAAAGTTTCAGTTCAAAATTTAAATTTTGAAAGGTCGCTCATAATTTTTTTTAATTTATCAGTGCATTACTTTAGATTTTTTAATTATTTAATTATTAAAAAATTATGAGCGACCTTTCAAAATTCAGATTTTGAACTGAAACTTTCAGAAACTTATTTTTTTTTTTGGACTGTAAAATTATACCGTAACGAGAAAAAAAATTAAAAAAAAAAAAAAAAAAAATTCGATTTTTGACGATTTTTGAAATTTAAAAAAATTTGGAGCGACCTCTTAAAAATTTTTTTTTGAGCTGTCCTTTGGAGAGGGCTCTTAAAACATCAAAAACTAACATTTTTTCACCCGGGACTCAGAAAAAAAAAAAAAATAGCCGGTTTTTTTGCGCCACCCTAATATATATATACATACACATATATGTATATATATATTTTATATATATGTATGTAAGTTTACAGATAATTCGCATTTCGAAACGATATATACAGGGTGTAAATTCTCCGGGGTCTGATTTGGGAGGAGTTTCGACGTGCCGAAGCTCCGCCTTCTTTTATACTCATACTCATTCGGTTAAGAATAATAGTGTGTGGTTTATCAAGCAGATAGTACCGTCATCTCTAAATTTGTTTACATTAACACGTATAGTAAGCGAATAGAAAGAGGCGGAGCTTCGGCGCGTCGAAGCTCCTCCCAGATCAGACCCCGGAGAATGAACACCCTGTATAATAGATATATCTAGATCTACGTTGTTTAAATACATTTTATGTATCATATTTTATTTAGTTCTCATACATAATAATTATCAATCATTTATATACTATATAGGTCATATATAATATACTTTAGAAAAATAAACCTGATTCAAGTATATATATTTATTATAATGTATGTGTATGCCTGATACCATTTTTCTTTTTTTTTTCTCTCTCTCTCTCTTTCTTCTGAAGATAAAAATTACGGACGTAGTGCGTCGTATAACAATCTCGTCTATATACAATCGAATTAAAAGTATATAATAATTAGTGTGTCAACTTTTACTTAAGTTTTTTTTTTTTCTTGCTTTCATTCTTCTATTACACTTGTTGCAAACTGTAATATATATTAACGTATTATACGGAACACATGTATGTATGTATGTATGTATGTATGTATGTAGTATAGTATTATATGTAGATATGCATATTTATATGCGTAATGGTTTTTCGGTATATGAGAACTATCGGAGTTTCAAAATAATTATAGTACATTAATTTGTTAATAATAATAATCGAACGAGTATTCAGATTAGTCTATATATCTATATATATATAACATACATAGCTAATTTCATCGTTGTTGAGTATATAGTAATCTTTTTTTTTTTTATTATTATTATTATTATTATTTTTTTTTTTTTTGTGTGTGTTGTTAAGCGATATTAGTTATGTAAATATAAATAGATTGTACATAGATAGAATTCGAGAAAATATTATCATTATAATTTGTCTTGATAACTAAATATTAGGTATATAGATTTATTTATTTATTTATTCATTTATTTATTTATTTGTTTATTTATTTATTTATTTATTTATTTATTTATTTATTCATTTATTGGACATAAAACTTTTTTTTTTTTTTTAACGGTCTAAGATCATCGAGGCTATAAGAAAATAGGCAGTTTCAAGTATATTATATGTCTCTCGTAGATTGGTTATAATTATATACTATATAGGCAATAATTATATTATTTATTTATAATTTACTACATTATTATTATTATTATTATTATTATTTTTTTTTTTTTATTATTTTTTTTTTTTCTCTCTCTCTCTGTACATTAACATCTTTAGACATTTCAAGGGTCAACAGTTTCTAAGGCCTAAACTTTAGGTACGTATATATTCAGTAGGGTGGGCCAAAAAAAACTTTTAATTTTTTTTTCTTTAGTTACCATGAAAATATTGCTCAAGATGATGAAAAAAAAGTCCTCTGAAAATTTGAGCTCTTAATATCAATATTAAGAGGTGCCGAATCGCGATTTTTGATTTCCCATTTAAATAACACAGGAAATTTTTTTTTTTTTATTTGGAATTTTATTCCGTTCCAACGAATCATCGTGTTATAAAAATCAATACATATTCTTGTAGGAAATTAAACGATCTCCAAAAAAGGTCTGATGTGATTTTTCGCTAAGTCGAAAAAAAAGTCGTCATATACCGTTTGAGGTTGAACTTTAACCTTGAATAACTTTGAAACGAGTGAACTTAGCGAAAAATTACATCAGACCTTTTTTGGAGATCGTTTAATTTCCTACAAGAATATGTATTGATTTTTATAACACGATGATTCGTTGGAACGGAATAAAATTCCAAATAAAAAAAAAAAAATTTCCTGTGTTATTTAAATGGGAAATCAAAAATCGCGATTCGGCACCTCTTAATATTGATATTAAGAGCTCAAATTTTCAGAGGACTTTTTTTTCATCATCTTGAGCAATATTTTCATGGTAACTAAAGAAAAAAAAATTAAAAGTTTTTTTTGGCCCACCCTAATATTCAGCTAAATAATTTCTCTCTTTTTTCAATAATTTATTTATTTCCGAATTTTTCATTTACATTTTTATTCTTCTTTTATTTCTATGTACGTTTTTGTACACAATTCCATTACTTTTAAATTTTAAATTTTTTCTTTACCGATATTATTATTATTATTATTATTATTATTACTTATTATTATTGTTATTATTATTATACATAGCACTTGAGATATCGTAAATAATACACATCTTACCTGTACGCCGACCTGAATAATAATAAAAAATAAATAATTAGCA
Source organism: Tenthredo mesomela (assembly GCA_943736025.1). Lineage (NCBI taxonomy): Eukaryota > Metazoa > Arthropoda > Insecta > Hymenoptera > Tenthredinidae > Tenthredo > Tenthredo mesomela. The sequence continues at coordinate 57,032,062 of OX031013.1, read as the reverse complement.
AAAATAAAAATAAAAAATAAAAAATAAAAAATAACTCAATGAAGAAATTTAATATCAAAGTCAAAGCTATAAGGACTGGATTAAAAAAAAAAAAAAATTCAAATTTGTGTGAAAAACGGAGTTAATTAATAGTAGAGATTGGAAATTAAATGCTGTTGACGAATGATGCGACGAATCTATAAAACGTAAGAAAATGAAAATAAAGAAAATAAAAAAAACTGAAAAAAAAAAAAAAAATAAAAATTATTGAAACCTTTTCTCAAGCGCTATGAAAATATATATATATATATGAATAGAATTTTCAATTGAACGTATATATATGTACAGATATTGAATTTTTTTTTTTTTTTTTTTCGTTTTTTTTTTTTTTTCATGGAAGAGAATTTTGGAAGTTTCTTTACGTTTTATTTTTATTTCGGGAATGTTTATTCAAGCATCTATGTAGTATATTTGTAAAATTACTTTATAATATATATTATATTATATTTCTTTTATTTATTTGTTTTTAATTTTTCTTTTTTTGTATTTGTTGATGCCTTATTGTTATTTTTTTTTCTATAACACACACACAGCTTCTATAGAACACATTGAATTTAGTTGGATCGAGAAAGCGTAGATTATACGAGGGACTTTGTTAACCGGTAATTTCTAAAAATATATTCTGATTATTTTGAAAATTTGTAAATAAGAAAAAAAAAAAAAAAAAAAGAAAAAAAAAAATTATCAATTACTTTATTTCTATGAATGAATTTTCTGTTTAATTCCAGTCTTCTAACATTGACAATAAATTTATCTAATATTTAACAACCTTTAGAGATATTATATCTTAATTTATAATCTAGTATATCATGAAGTTATCTATACTTTTTGTAGAAATATAGCTATATATAATACATATAGAGTTCAAAATGTCTTTTTCTATGCAGCACCGGAAAATGAAACCTCAATCTATATCTACGTAGCAAAATCAAATGCAATTTTTACCTCTTTTTTTTTTTTCTTCTTCTTCTTCTCATCATTTTAAATTTTATTATATAATGTTAATATGAACACTAGGGTGTGCCAAAAAAAAAAAAAAAAAAATTCCAATGCACATCAACATTCCGGTAGAGCATCTCAAATAGAATATCTCAGCAAAATATGAGCTCTTAATATTGATATTTAGAACTGCCTAATTTCGTTACTAATTTTAGTTATTAAAATAGGCAGTTCTAAATATCAATATTAAGAGCTCATATTTAGCTGAGATGTTCTATTTGAGATGCTCTACCGAAATTTTGATGCGCGGTTGAAAAATAAATTGTTTTTCTCAGAGTCGTATGACTCTATGACGCTATGACTCAATGTTTATAGGCGAATATCTCTTAATCGGTGAGAGTTAGGAAAATTCTATCTCAGCACTTTTTTGTAGAGCGTGAAATTTCCTATAAGAATCTGTGTTCAGATAGTTTCTAAATCAAGCCGGTTACGAGAAAAAACAATTCGAAAATTTTCCGATTTTTTTTTTTTCACGTGTTATTCAAATCAAAAATGGGACAACTGAGTTAGGCAGTTCTAAATATTAATATTAAGAGCTCATATTTGGCTGAGATATTTTATTTGAGATTCTCTACCGGAATGTTGATGTGCGTTTGAATTTTTTTTTTTTTGTTTTTTTTTTTTTGGCACACCCTAATGAACACAGAACTATTAAAACTTTAAAATTTTGGTGCTATAAATTCGATAATACGTCCGTGCTTGCAGAAGTGAATTTATAACTCTTTTCTGCATCTAATGATAATCGGGTGCACTGATATTCGAAAAGACTTTCGCGTTTTTGTACCGTAATATGATTATTATTGATATAACTATTATTGAACATCGTACGATATTGCAGGTATTTAAAATTTTAAACGCAGTTTTCAAAATTATACTCTCTAGTTTAGACGTATAGGATCATCATATGTAATAAGAAATATATATATATATATATGTATGTACTTTCAATGTTATAACGATCTATTAAACTGCGCTGCATAGACGACGAGAATGACTAAAAATTCTAGACACGCTTTTACTATCGACTTTTTCTCATCTATATAAATTCATATTATTTAATTTAATAACACAATACGTCAATTTGTACGATCTCAAGCTCGCTCGTATCTATCTAATAATTTCGCGGAAATGACCCCCCAAGAAACGATCAGATCAATTATCATTGATGAGGATGGAAAAGAGGGAAGAAGAATGAGCAAAAAAAAAAAAAATTGATACATACGATATTAGAGAAAAGGCGAATAATATATGAGTTGTAGAATACTTCTGACCTTCAATATTTTACAATGAGGCGTTATTATACGAGAAGATTAGGTAAAGACGACCATGAAAGACCGGGGTTAACCATATCCTTAAATTTTAGATAAAGTAAAAGCTAGAATTTCAAAGAGAATCTGTGCCGAATACAAAAGGCTCGAAATTTATGAGAGGGTTTCGTAGTAGTTACGGTTCATATCTATAAGCCACTTTGAATAAATTCAAAAAGTTTAAACCACATGACGGTCTCGGTAATCCTGTGGTAAAAAAAAGACGAAAAATTAAAAAAAAAAAAAAAAAAATTCAAGAAGTAATCAGAAGATGAAAAACTATGGGAGTAGGTATACTCTCTGAATTTTTAGGATTGAAAAATCGTGCAAAATTTTTTTTTCAAGAGTGAAAGAAAAAGTGAAAATTCGCACCCTCAAAAGTAAAATTTGATTTTTTTTTTTTAGTCGAATTAGAAAGAACAGTATTTCGTATTTGGAAAAAAATATATTTCAACCTTCTATGATGGAAGTGTACCTAGTATAGGTACAGATGCAAGGAACCTTTCGAGGGAAAATTTCCAGCGCAGAGTTGCGCTCTTTCATTATTATTGACTAGATTTTTCCCTTATGAGTAATTTTTGAAACGAAAAAAAAAAAAAAAATGTTTTTTCAACATGTGCATCTAATAGGCTTTATTTCTTGCATGTAAAACGAACGGAAAATCGCCCATTTCTAGCGTGGACTTCATTACCTCCCTAGGGAAGTAATATCCATTATTTCCCTAAGGAGGTAATGAATGGATCTATTGCTACCTTCTAAGAGACGGTTTCGAAGGTTTTCAAATATTTCGATATTTTGAAAATTTTTGGAAATTTTCATAAATTTCCGAAAATTTCCATAAATTTCCGAAAATTTCTAAACTTTCAAAAGTTTCCAAAATTATTGTAAATTTCCAAAATTTGCGTCGTACATGCGCGAAAAAGGGCCTATACATGCACTCGTTGAAAAAATTATGGTGTGCAACAAGGGGGGGGGGGGGGGGGGGGAGGGTAATTTCAAGCTCGGGTGATGACGTTGCACTCGTCTCTGTCTCGACTCCGACTCGTGCAACATCATCTGACCCCCGCTAGAAATTATCCATTTCCCCCCCTTGTTGTGCAATTTACTATTTTTCACAAAAATTTCACCGAGTTTTTCTCCCCTCGAAGACTAAATCTTCACGTCCGCAAAATTCAGAGAGATAGATAGAAATTTTTGTTTTTTCTATCTTCCTTCTTTCCTTCCTTACTTCTTTCCTAATCTCGCGTCGATTTAGGTCAAGCCGAAACGTTATCCTCGTATATTAGAGCGGGTAGTGACGAGCAGCGAAAAAATAGTGGCGACGATAAGGGTCGACTTGAAACCGTCAAGGTAAAAGGTTCGACTAGGACTTTCCGCGTCTTACTGATCGTTCGATGGGGTCCATCTCGCTTCCCGTTTACCGTTTCCTATTTCACCAACCACTAACATGTCACCTCTCGAATTACTATATAATATATATAATGATCTATTATTTCGTTCGATTATTAACCGTCTTTATAATTGACTATATAATTAAAAATTAAGTTTAGTAATATATATAGATATCTAATTAATTAGGTATGTACAGTAGACTCTAGATAAGTGGCCATCTGCTAAGTGGCCCTGCGAGTGACTTCCCCTTCACACGTACTGTCACTCATACAAACACTATGCCCCCCACCACAGCAGTATGCGCACCAGCAGCTTTTCCCACCACGCGTCATGCGCCTCTTCCTCAGCCGTGGTGGGAGCGTTTCGTAACTAGCCATTTTCTTCTCCTATAGCCCCGTGAGATGGCCACTTATCTAGAGTCTACTGTAGTATGTAGTGTGGTGTATTTTTTTAATTTTTTTAATTTTTTTTCTTTTGCGTAACAATTCCTGCTCCTTCGTATTTGTTTTCAATTTGCGATGTAGATGTATAATATATATAATATATATATGCGTATACTTCTCTTCATGCATAATTTTTCTTTCATATATATAGGTATACATATATTTATCCTGTGTGTATCTTTTCCGTTTAACTCGCTTTTCAAAAATATTCTCTCTCTCTCTCTCTCTCTCTCTTTCTTTCTCTCTTATTTTATTTTATTTTTAGTTTTTTTTATTATTATTCATTTTTTAAAATATTTGTTTTCTAAACGACGTCATTCTTTTCGATGCGGACATTGTTGATGAAGAAACTTACTTGTCGTTTGAAGTTCATGTCGTGTTTGTTGAAGGTGTGAGCATGCAGAGCCAAAGCACCAGCAGCAGCGGCGGCTGATGACTCAATTTGTTTAACATGTTGATGATGTTGATGTTGGTGTTGGTGCTGGTGCTGATGTTGGTGTTGATGTTGATGGGACGGTAGATGATGGATATTTGAAAGCTGCTTATTATCAGCTGAGTAACGTTCCGTGTATGGATTTGATACACCAGTCGTTACTCCTGATGATATTCCGGCAAGACATGAACTAAGACCTGTCGAACCGGCAAGCAACGAATTTGTTAATGTAGATTGATTAACTGGCACTAAAGACATCGGGTGGGAACCCTTTACGAGTGTTGATTGGTTGAAGGCGTTGATAGCCGAGTATGCTGACGGGTATGTAGTATTCGATGAGTTAACAATGTTTGATCCTTGAAGATTGATACCTGATGAATGATTGACGCCAACCGAAGAGTTAGGGTTTGATGAAATTCCACTTGGCACAGCAGTTGCTCTTAAAAGTTGCTCCCGCAATTTTCCACCGCATTCTCTGATCCTTTGTAACTCAGCTTCAAGAAGTCCGATCTCTTTTTCTAGGGTTTGAATTCGGGCATCTTTAGTTTCTAAAATAGCTGTCAATGTTGTACTACCAGGTACACCACCGGGTACGGCCACACTACCACCAAGTATTGTTCCTGTATTTACACTTCCGCTTCCTGATGATATTATTCCGGCTACTGGTGCTCCCGACGATGCTGTGCTGGCATAGGCAAGCTCCAACTGCGTCTGGAGGCTCTTCAGCGTCTCGTTCGTCGCTTTGAGCTCCTTAACAAGCAATACCAGAGTTAATCGAAGCCCGGTGGGTTCTGGGTTCATTTTTTTTTTTTTTTTTTTTTTGCATTAGTTTGGACCGTAATCCAACTTCTCTACGCCGTATAAGAACAAACGCGGAAAAAAAAAAAAAAAAAAAAACGTTCGAAACAATAGGGGGATGAGATTCGCGAAGATGAAGATGAAGGAAAAATAAAACAACAGAATTTAAACTGATCTCCGAATGATGAAAAACAATGTTCTTTCTTCTTTTTTTGATTTTTTAATAAATTGATCGACCTTTTTTGAATTTTTTTGCAATAACTGATTAGCGGTTTAACTTTGCGGATAAGGAATTTATTGTGGTTTGCGATAAAATGTGTAATTCTTTTGTTTATTCATAATTTTAGTTTAATTATATATATATATAACGAAATGAATTTGTTCCTCGGCGCAGAGGAGGTGGAATATTTAGAGGAGGCGGAAGTTGGTGTTTAACGGGCAACACGCCTTGGTTGACGAAAGAAAAGCGACGCTCCGCCGGGCTTCCTGGCACCTCTCTTCCGGTTTTTCAGAACCATAATATATATATATCATATATTTTCAAATATTATCGATCCTCCGATGGTCAGATGTTTTACACTCGTTGATTAATAGTCGTACGATTACGATCAAATATATATATATTTAATATATATAATATATTATATTTATATATGTAATCGAATCGAATTTTTCAAAATATATTTCTTTTATTAGGTCCTCTTCGGCGCCGGGCGCCGCCGCAGTTCTTTCGCCACCGCGACGCACGGCTGACATTGTCCATCTCTACGACGTTTTTTTTGTTTTTCGTTTTTTCTTTTTCTTTCTTTAATTTTCTTTTTTTTTTTTTCTTTGTAACTTAAAAAAAAAAAAAATAATTACTTTTTTCTCTCTTTTTTTTTTTTTTTTTCTTTTTCTTTCCGAGATTTTCACTTTTCCAGATTCTTTATATATTAACATATATATATATATATATATATATATATATACGTTTTCAAATCCATTTTATGCGCTAATCAAATTTCATTGTAAATTTTCGTAATCCAATTATACTTTAAGAAGTTCGGATTTTCATTTTTTTTTTTCATCAAATTTTATAACTATATATATATCATTTAACCGGTGACACTTTAATTCACGTTGTATGTATATGTCATACGTCGTATATGCATCGACGATTTTACAAAAGTTCGATTATATTTTTTATCTCTCTTTTTTTTTTTTTTTTTTTTTTTTTTTTATATTTCGATAATATATATACGAAAAAAAAAAGAAAGAAAAGAAAAGAAAAAAAAAAAAAACAATTCGAAAAGTTTCAACACAATGAACGATAAAATAGCGCAAAACGCGCTATTTCTAGTAATTTTTATATTTAATTACTAATTATCTATATATTGTATAAATCGTATTTTAAACGCCAATTAATGGACAAGATCTAACCATTGAACGATTATGTTCTCAAACTATCGTCCTCATCATCATATTTATTTATTTATTTATATATATTTATTAGGCCTGGCCAAAAAAAAAAAAAATTATTTTTTGATTTCGTCTTTATCAACTCTAAACATTAGTCTTGGGTCTAACAAAGTCTCTGCCAAAATTTGGGCTTCGTCGGATAATCCTAAGAGGTCGCGCATCGGGTCTCAATATTTGCATTTGATTAACACGTAAAAAATAACTTTTCACCGTTCAAAGCTATTCTAAGAAAATCTAGGTGACCGAGGGGGGTGCACATCGCCGTGCGGCTTCCTCTATTTTTTTTCAATTTTTTGCATTTTTTTTTATTTTTATTTAATTTTTTTTTTTTTTTTAACTTTTTTTATTCATTTTTTTTATTCAATTTTGCACACCTCAAAACGCATTTACCGACAGAAGACGGAAAAAAAAAAATTGAAAAAAAAAAAAAAATGCAAAAAATTGAAAAAAAATAGAGGAAGCCGCAGGGCGATATACACCCCCCTCGATTACCTAGATTTTTCTAGAACAGCTTTGAAGGGTGAAAAGTTATTTTTTACGTGTTAATCAAATGCAAATATTGAGACCCGATGCGCGATCTCTTAGGATTATCCGACGAAGCCCAAATTTTGGCAGAGACTTTGTTAGACCCAAGACTAATGTTTAGAGTTGATAGAGACGAAATCAAAAAGCAAATTTTTTTTTGGCCAGGCTTAATATTTATATATAAATTTTTTTTTTTTTTTTAAAGTGAATTATATAATGTTATATTATAGAGGGCATAATATTACGTATTATGTATATATATATATATATGTAAATAGTTTGAGAACAATCGCAAAGCTATATAATCATTTCTAGATAATATTTTTATATACTTCTAGAAAATCTTAATTAATTATTTGGGTACATGAACATGTATGTATACAGAGGATAATGTACATGATGTATATGGGTGATATATAGTAATAACGATAACAATAATAATAATAATAATAATAATAAGAATAATAATAAGAAGAAGAAGAAGAATAACGAGAATAAAGAAAATAATTCGCGTAAGATGGAATCGAAATATAAGATATATATATATATATATATACCTATATATTATATAATATTAGCGCGTAATATACCGAGAGTTTTCGGTGAGACATGTGTCTATCCCCTCCCGAACGAGCCTCACACATGTGGTGCGTGCCTGTGTTGGTTTGTCCCTATAGGAAGGGGACTGTCGTCAAGTCTCACCGAAAACTCTCGGTATAATATATTAAAAAGATTAATTTGTTCATTTATATTTGAATATTATATATATCGATACCATTTTACGCAACGATTGATAATATATAATATATATAATGACATAATGACATAATGACAATAATAATAATATTTAATAATAATAATAACAATAACAATAATAATAATGGTTCACATTCAGTGATATAGATGTATAATAGCAGGAGATAGGGTGTAGTGCAGGGTTCAACATTCCGTATATAATCATATTTATATAGGTATATAATAAATATATAGACATATACATTTAAATATGAAAATGATAGAATATATGTTTTGTCTTTTTTTTTTTTTCCTAAATGGTGATCGGACTAAAGATTTGTATGATATACGATCATGGTATGCGTCACGTAACGTGTGTGTAATATAAGTATCATGTATTATATAGGTATAGGTATTAGACTTTTCAATATCCTTCAATGTTTTCATCCTATACTGATTACCGACTAAATCAATAATAATTGCACATAGTATCTATTATACATGTATGTACAGTTTGGGATTCTTTAGCCAGCCTATTGCACCGTGTTATTTTTGGTTTAAAAAATTCCTCAAAATTTTTGTTATTTTTGATATTTTTTTTTTCATTTTTTTATATACATTATAGGTCAATCATCAAATGCTTCTCCTATAAATGTAGAACCAGTTCTGAACTGATATTATAGATTCAAGAAATGTAAAAAAGAATTAAAAAAAAAAATTGATAAAAATACAAATCTTTTGAAAGGGTGGAAATGACGATAAAATTTAGTTTAGGGTTGGTTGATTATACTAAGCAAAAGTTTTTTTTTTTTTTAATCGCTGCGGGTTCGTCACGATGTATATATTTCCGAATTTTAACTGGGAAATAATATACTGAAATAACGCGATTTTTGTCCATCGAGTTGAACGAGTAAATTTTTTAAAAATCGAATAAGCCGTGAGTTCTTGTTTTGTTTTTGTTTTTTTTTTTTCACCCAAAATCGATCATTGGGTTTAATTCTTGAGGCATTATTCTGCGAGCGTGTATAATAATGAACGTGTAACGTTAACCGGTGTCGTATCAATTTCGTGTGAGAAAATTCAGTTGGTATATATACAGGGAAGAAACCTTGATACTGCACAGTCGATGCGCCTAATTGCGCATGCGCTAAATAATTCAATTTTATTGGTCGGTGAGATGGTCCCGCGATAATATTATGACGTATGAGGCAAGGGTGCCAACTTGCGAGAATTGAAGCAAGAGCCGTCAAACTTTCGCGCGTAGACAAGTCAGTTGAGGTTATGTTGTTGTTCATTTTTATTTAACGTGAATTATCAAAATAAAAGTGGCATTTGAGATTATAACCTCAAAAATTCGTATCAATTACATCGCCGCCAAAAACACAGTTTGACAGTTGAAACTCGGGATGGCTAACCTGCCTCAGCGGACGACGAAACTCGCGCATGCGCAGTCAGGCACTTTGACTGTGCAGTATCAAGATTTCTTCTCGGTATATAGCGCGAGATAATCGATCTTGATAATTGAGGTTTTTAAATTACCTCCTCGAATCAGGGGAGGAATAATTTCGTTATTTTGTTACCTGAGTCAATGGAGGAGGAAAAAAAAAAAAAAATTGGATGAAAAAAAAAACCAGATTTTCAATATATCATCTGACATGTGTGTTAAATGTCCTGATATGTGTTCAAATTTCGTTAATACCGTAATTGAACAAAAAAAAAAACAAACAAAAAAAAGGGAATAACAAGAAAGCAAGAGAAAACGAGAACGAAAACTGAAATAAGGTATATATAAGAAAAAAGAAAAAGAAATAAAAATCTCAAAAATTTAGAGAATTAGTGTCGCTATCTTGTTTTATCAAACGGAAGCATTAGTTTGCAATTATATGTATAAAAGGATTAGTAAATGGTAAATCAATATATTTTCAGATCAGATTGATTGTTATATTATTAATCAAATATATGCGTGTATATTACTGTGTAAGAAATGTTATATTAATAAATTGTTAGATATGCAAACGGCAAAAGATATCACGTTAAAGTACGTTATATTTATATAGATTTATTTTTTTCGAGTTTAGAACAGAACCTATACTATTATAGTTGTATAGTGTATAATTATTTATCAATTATATTAAATACGTATTATACTATTATGTATCTCAAAATTTCCGGGATTGAGCAAAGAACGCGGCGACGTCACAACCCTATTCGGTATAGTTATCAAAAAATAAATAAAAAAAAAAACTAAAAGAAAAATTAAAAGAAAAATTAAAAATCAAAGAAAATTGAAAGAGTAACCTTGATAAATAATGAAAATATGTATATTAATGAGAGTAATAAATGAAGAATAAGTGTAAGATATCAATGAATCGGTGTATATACCGAGTGTTTACGGTGAGACTCGACGGCCCCCCCTTCTTACGGCAAAACTAATATGGGGCGCGCACCGCGTGCGTGAGTTTCGTCCGGGAGGGGATAGGCAATGCTATTTGCACCTTATCCCTTCCCGAACAATCCTCACGCACGCGGTGCGCGCCTGTGTTTGTTTTTCCGTAGGAAGGGGGCCGTCAAGTTTGATCGCAGAACACTCGGTATAGGTATAAGGTATACAGTATATCGATGGTCGCCGCGTTCTACTCGGCTGCAGTTTTTCGCTTTTTTGTAATGTAAAGTGTACCTGGTCAGTCCTCCGTGGAAGGGACTGCGCTCGCAGTTCTCTGGGTGGCAATTTTTGGTTTTGTTGAGATGTCGGGGTGAGTGAAGAAAAGGCGGATGTGGGCGATATTCCCGCGAGGGTCGCTATCATCTTACCACCTACACATCCAAAGCAGCTCATTCCACGCATCCGAACAGCATATAATATAGTTTTGTTTTTCATTTCATTTTATTTCAGTTTTTTTTTTTTTTTTTTTTTCGTTTTGTGTGTATTGTACCGGTATATCAATAATAATTTATTCGTTTTTATTTTACTTTTGTTTTTACTCTATATCTACATTTTCATTTTTTTTTTTTAAATACTTTCTCGCTGTTTTTTATAAACAAAAACAAAAACAAAAACAAAAACCAAAAAAAAAAAAATTTATTTATCTTCTCTATTTTCTTTCTCTTTTCAATTTTCTACTGATTACTATCTATCTACTCACAATTACCTCTTCACTCAATAATCGATCAGTTTTGTTTGAAAAATAATACAAAAATTTAAAGATGAAAAAAAAAAAAAAAAAAAAATTAAAAAAAAAAAAAAAAAAAAAACAGCTTCCAATCATCTCGTTTTTCAATACTATCATGTTTCGTGTGTTGGTGATCGTCGATGAAATAAACCGATCTTTTAAAAAATGTCTTAATTATGTTAATGAGTAATCGATATCGCGGGGTAAGGAGTCAAAAAAAATTCAGTTCTATTAAATAATAAAGAAAGAAAAAGACGAAATATTTTATATAAATTAGTATAAATACAACGTGGAGCTTTGATTGAAATTAAAAAAAAAAAAAAAAAACAATATTATAAAATATCGATCATTTGAACTGATCGCATCTATCACTATTACACGGAGAAAAATTTATAGTAAATTTTCTCATACTCATATAGTAGTTGTGTCATATACTTCCAATATGACGATCGTTCCGATACATTATACTCAATGTTCCATGAATGTGAGAAAGACATTCCTATATTCATGGTGACGTTAGGTATAAAGTATAGGAACAATCGTCATATTGAAAGTATATGACACAACTACTATATGAGTATGAGAAAATTTACTATAAATTTTTCTCCGTGTATTATTCAACAGGGTATAATATTACTTGACAAATCTGTCCAATTTTACTAATGCGAAGTCTATACTGATAAATTTATTTTAGCTGATTCAAATTTATACAGAAATTATTTCGGTCCGTCAGTATATTGAGGTCTGATCAAATATTGACTGTTACTACTTACGCGACCGCGAGATTATACATTTGCCAATTCTATCTTAAACTGAAAATGTTGATAGTTGATAAAACGAATGAAAAAAGAGTTAAAAAAAAAAAAAAAAAAGAAAAAATAGGTAATTTAGTTTGATCGGAAATAAATAATTGTTTTGGTTTCGTGTGAAAGATTTTTTTTGTTTTTGGTTTTTTTTTTTACTACATGAAGAGGAGAATTTTTTTTCTTCTTCATACTTTATGAGGATATCGAAGAAAAATGATGGGGAAGAATAATCGATATATGGGAATTATGTGAGAAAGTATAAGAAATGATTTGAAATGAGAAAGTATAATTTTTGGTGGTGGTGAGTTTTGGGGAAACAACAAACGTATATGTGATTTATATATCGTAAATAACAAATATTAGTATAGACAATGTTGGTGGTGAGTATATTTTAAACATTCATGTGCTGTTGATTAATATTCAAAGGAATCGTTAATCTTGGAAATCTAAATTCCTCTAATAAGATATCCTTCGAATATGTATTTCGGATGCCACACAAAGCCACGTTGACTCCACCTAAAACCTAAGGCTAACAGGCGCTTACAAAAATGCACATAATGAAAATATTCAAACTAAAAACAGTAATCAATAAATACAATATAATCATGTCAGATACGAAGTGAGCGTAGTTTGTCATCTGAAAAATAATCATTTGCTATAATTTGTGAAAAAAAAAAAAAAAAAGAAAATTAAAAAAATTTACCATTTGGGTGAATACTTTGCGCATTCTTTTTTCTCAAAAAATCTGGTTTCATCGTTTCAAAAAATCCTAAATTCCCTTCCCTTCCATTCCCTTCCCTTACCGATTCTTCGATTTATCTGCAAGATAAAATACACCCCAGATAGAAAGTTGGCTACTCAGTTAATAATTAATGCTAATTTATTCCGTAAACGAGCTTCAAGTGCAAACTAATCACTTTACTTTTGCTTAGAACCGAATTGATTAGCGTCAGTGTCCAGGTTAAAAAAAGAGTGAACCATTATAGGGAGTAGACAGACTGAAAAAAAGAAAAGAAAAAAAAAAAGAAAAAAAAAACCAACGGAGAGGATTGAAAAAAAAAAAAAAAAACTATGAAATTATTGAAGGGAGAATAATCTTTGAATTATTATAACTTCTAGAAGAATATATAAGTACTAATTCAAAAGTCGAGAAGTTATGTGACAAAAAAAAAAAAAAAAGAAAAAAAAATGTATCAATTTTACATAAATCTTTATAAACGAAGCGAAAAGGGTTGTTCTCGTCGACTAATTGAGAAAATAAATGTAAAAAAAAAAGAAATCGCAGAGAGATGTAGGTATATTGCTGTATAATATACAGGGTGTACCAGATCTCGCGACGAATATTTTACAGGGCAAATCTTGATCAAAAATGGGATCGAAATTTCCTCAGCTGTTTTTTTCTCAAATTCATAGATTTTCAGTTATAATTATTTTAAGTCCAGCCAATGACGCGCGACTTATGAACGGTCGCTTGTCGGTGTGCTTGCCGCTCGGTTGTGTGCGCGTCTTCCACCGTTCACTTGGCACTATACTATCGCCGCTGAATGTTCGATCCTTAGTCCAGTCAATAGAGATTGGATTTATATGGTCGTAATGCAAAAATTCTGATAAGTTTTTTTATTGTCGCAATCGTTTCATTGACAGATAAGGAGCTTAACTTCAAAAATCTGCGGTCCCCCCTCTCCGGCGTCAGTCGCCATCTTGAAAAACGCGTTTCATATTATCATATCTCGGAAACGGCTGACTTGAGGATAAAAAACTTTGGGACTTTTTTGTGGATAATTGAATTCCTCATCTTTTTTATTCCAAACTTTTTTTGATTCAACTTACCGTTTTTCTTCTCTCAGGAAGAAAGAAGAAGGGAGTTTCAGAGGAGAAAGAAAATTTGCGACACTAAACAAGCTGTAATTAAAAAACGGCAAGTCGAATCGAACAAAGTTTGAAATAAAAAAGATGAGAAATTTAATTATCTACAAACAAGTCCCAACGTTTTTTATCCTCAGGTCAGTCGTTTTCGAGATATGATATTAAAAGCGTTTCTCAAAATGGCGACTGACGCCGGGCAGGGGGGACCGCAGATTTTTGAAGTTAAGTTCCTTATCTGTCAATAAAACGATTGCGACAATAAAAAAACTTATCAGAATTTTTGCATTATGATTTATGGTCTATTGACTGGACTACCTCTCACTCCGAGCTGGTACAGCTCTATGAAAAAATGAAAAAAAAGCGTAGCGATTTTAAAACTACAACTGTCTCGGAAAGCTTGAAAAACGGTGGAAGACGCGCACACAACCGAGCGGCAAGCACACCGACAAGTGACCGTTCATAAGTCGCGCGTCATTGACTGGACTTAAAATAATTATAACTGAAAATCTATGAATTTGAGAAAAAAACGGCTGAGGAAATTTCGATCCCATTTTTGATCAAGATTTTCCCTGTAAAATATTCGTCGCGAGGTCTGGTACACCCTGTATAATATATAATATATATATTAGACCGGTTAAAAAAAAAATCGACTATTCTTTTTTTTTTTTCAATTTTCGCATTGAAATACTTTCGGGGGGCTGAAAAAAGATGCTTGTTAAAAGCGGAGCTCTTAATATTAAGATTTAGAGGTCGCTCATCGCGGATTTCTATTTTCCATTTAAATAGCATAAGAATTTTTTTTTTTTTTCTTCAGAATCTCGTAGCTCACAAACCAATGAACAAATCCAAATGACTCTTATATATTTTGACAGGGGATTGAACACTCTAAAAAATGTATCTATCATTGTGGAAAAAAAATCACAAAAAAAAAAAAAATAGTTTACTCAACTATAAATTGAAATTTAAGCTTGAATAACTTTGGAAGGAGTCAATTTATCAAAAAATGATAAGAGAAGCTTTTTGTAGAGTGTTCAATTTCCTATGAAAATATGTTTGAGTCATTTGGATTTGTTCATTGGTTTGTGAGCTACAAAATTATATATAAAAAAAAAAAAAAAAAATTTCCTATGCTATTCAAATGGAAAATAGAAATCCGCGATGAGCGAACTCTAAATCTTAATATTAAGAGCTCCGCTTTTTACAGGCATCTTTTTTCAGCCCCCCGAAATTATTTCAATGCGAAAATTGAAAGAAAAAGAATAGTCGATTTTTTTTAACCGGTCTAATATATATATATATATATTTTCTTTTTATCAACGAATTACCGAAAATTTGTTGAGTAAAAATTTGACACTGACATAACTACACTGACTTCACGTCTGGAAATAAACGATGCAAAAAGATTGTTTTTTTTTTTCTTTCGAAGAATCAAAAGAAATAAATTTAGAAAAAAATGTATAAAAAAAAAAAAAATAATAATAAATAAACGCATTCATATATATTTATCTATATTGTATACATGTATAATATATGTATATAACATGAATATATTTATGTATGCATATATTGTATACGTAGGCAGGTTTCAATACGAAGAGCTGTTTTTTTTTTTTTCAAACTTTCTGTATACAAACCGAGCAAAATTTTTTTCTTTTTCGTCTCTTTTTTTTTTTTGTATTCATTTTTAATTCAAACGAGTGACAATTTCGAAAAATGAAATTCAGTTTTCTGGTTTTTAATCGATTTCAACATAATAGCTGCACTTCGTACTTCTACATATATTATATTGATGAAAATGTATATGTGATGTGCGGGTATGAATAATGTATGATACACATAGGCACTACTTTCTTTTTTTGTGGCTCCTGCCATTTTTTTGGCTTTCTTACATTTTTTTTATATATACTATTATATGTCTATACAGCTGAAATTCAATTTTTTATATCATATTCCCTGCAGTATTAACGAATGAAACAATTTTTTTCGTTTCTTTTTTCTTCCATCTAATACTCGTCAAATGCACGTCGTTAAAAATTTCTACATACGAAGTAAAAGAATTATCAATGATATTGATTAAACAATAATAATATAGAACAAAACCATTCCTTATCTTCATACTCGAAGAAGAATAAAAAGAAAAAAAAAAAAAAAAAACAAAAAAAAAAACGTTCGTGATCCAAAAATATAAAATAAAAAGATAAAGACGATAAGAAACAGAAGAAATTCATCATTTCAAAAAATTGATTGAAATTTTTTTTCAAACAAGACACAAAATTCGTACAAAATTAGTAAGTATATATGTAGTATAATTAAATATGTATAATGTAATATAGTATATAGAGAAAAAAATGCATACAGGTACAATTTTCTTTGATATTAATTTTTTTTTGTTTTTTTTTTTCGTTCCTTGTTCTTTTTGTGTGCAATAAATATTCAGAAATATTGATTTATCGTGCGAATAATAATAATAATAATAATAATAATAATAATAATAATAATAATAATAATAATAGATATAATATATTTAAATACATGAACAGATATCGATATAATTAGAATCGAAAAAATAAAAAATAAGAATACTGCGACGAATATATATAAATATAATATATTTAAAAAATTATTCACCCCGCGTATATAAAGATTGAAAAATATTTTAATCGCACTGATTTCCGATAAATCATTTATTTGATAATTTACTCTTATATAGAATATTGTTGTTATACGCTATAGTATACTATAAGGATTTACGTTACATTTACAAGGCTTGCATAATTTATTTTTCCCCAAGGCTTTGAAAATCCATTCAATAAATTTTTTTTCTTCTTTTTATTCAGACAATAATATGAGAAAGAAAGAGAAGAAAAATTAATTAAAAAATACTTTGATATTGTGAGATACTATGAGAAAATAAAAAAGTAAAAAAAAAAAAAAAAAAAATTAACAGACACGGTACTTATAATGATGAGTTTGTATATGTATAAGAAAATCAATCGACGTACAAACGACGAGTGATGGTAGAACTGAATTAATTACTATCTCATTTTCAATGATTAGAATATTGTTTGTGAGAGAAGGAGTTATACCGAGAGTAGAAAAAACGAGAAAAAAGAAAAAAAAAAAAGAAACATATAATGCAAAAAGCACTTCGATATAATGAGAGGAGCCACACAGCACAAACTACTCAAGCGACTATGTATATACAGTCAAACATTGATTAATTAATAAATATAGTATATAGGTATATATATTTATATATATATATATAAATTTAAATATATATATATATATATATATAAATAATATCAATAATAATAATAATAATAATAATTAATTTAAAGAATACGTATATAAATATAAATATACATATATAAATATATATATATATATATATATATATATATATATAGTTATGTATATATCACAGGTAGAGTATAATTAAGAACCTGCTTCTGCGCCATGGATTGCATCTGCTGGAACATTATCCGCTCCTCTTCCTTGCCTACAACAGTAGAAGTCAATTCGCTCTCACATTTCTCAATGTTGGTAATAAAACTTTTCCCTCAATCACCAAATTACCTTTCTGATCAGCACAATAATATAATAATCCGAGATTTAAAACGAATTGATATACGAAAAAAAAAAAAAAAAAAAAAATTTCACTGCACACAACCGCGGTTCGGTTTATTATTTTTATCGATAAATAAAATTGATTAATTGATTAATTAGGTATACATATTATTCTATATTATACACTATTATTATAGGTAACACAAATTAAATGTCATAAAATCAGAAATAAAATGAAACTTGAAATTAACTTCATATTAAATTAAGATAAAATATGGTTTTTGATATTAAATTTGATTTTATGATCTTTAATTATTTCTCTCACCGATATGAAAAAGCGAAACGTTTTTGTTAAAAAGCGGGTTAAATATCGGTTCGATAATTTTAATGAAAGGCAATATTTTTTTTTTTTTTTTTTTTTTTTTTTTTGAAATTATTAAAAACGAAACGACCGATAAGCATAAATGGCACTGCAGAATAGGACGTCCTATAATAATCGAATGGATATTATATTCATACAAAGAGAGCTGAAAAGGTTGAAAAAATAAGACGACAAATAGTATATTATGTGGCATGCCCGTAAACCAAGTGTTTTTCGGCGAGAATAATGATTTCAGGACGAGCTAAAGGCGAGCCGTAAGCGAGTTCTGAAATCATTGTTCGAGTCAAAAACGGTTTAAGCCGGCGACACAAACTTCTACGTGAGCCGTAATACGCTTCACCTATAGACCTACACGCGTACGTGATTGGTCGGCGCTTGATGTGCGTGTCCGACCGGCCTATAGGTGAAGCGTATTACGGCTCACGTAGAAGTTTGTGTCGCCGGCTTTACGGGTGCGCCCCATACTGTATTTTTTTCGAAATAGGCATGAAAAGTCACTCTGACGCCTGTTGAGATTCACTAGACGAAGAGTGAATGAGGGAGGTTATGGTGCGATCTGTCGCGCACTTCGAACCGCGCATCGAAACTACCGTATAAAGGCTTTATACGGCAGCTTTGGAATGCGCACTTCGAACTGCGCATCCAGACTGCCGTATAAAGACTTTATAGGGCAGTTCTGAAATCTACCGTATAAAGTGATACTTTGTGGATCGAAAACAGGCGTCAAAAAGTGACTTTTCAATGCCTATGCCGAAAAAACAAATAAAAAGCTTCGACCCTATTTACTATATATACATTAGGGTGTGCAAAAAAAAAAAAAAAAAAAATTTATGTTCATTTCTCGTTTTCCATGTAAAAAATGATTGCTATCATGAATTTTGAGAAACGTCGTCGAAGGGGGGCTCTGACAAAAAATTTTCAAAGGTGTCTCAATCGACCAGAAATCATAGTGATTGAGGCACCTGGTAGACTCAATTGATCGAAATCTCCTTTCGCGAGGTGAAATTTCACAGCAAGTTGAATGAAATCATAAGGTGGTACGGGGAATATACTAATAAAAAAATGCTGTTTCTAGAAGAAAATTAAAGAAAAAAAAAAAAAAAGTACGTGTTCATTAGGGTGGTTCAAAAAAGACCTAATTTCTCAGATGTTGCTGCTCATCCGTGAATATGTTGTTTGTGATTTTTAAAAATTATTCCATTTTTTTGAGCTCTATAGGACAATATTTACTACCGCCTCAGTGAAGTTGAAATTTCGAAATTTTGCCATGTCTGGCAATTTCAAAGTTCTCAGATCAAAGTCCTCATCCTGCTACCTCGAGATTCCCATTCAATGAGCATGTTGGTTCAAGATGAGACTCGTGCGATAATATTTAGTACTGCCTCTGAGACATTGGAGTTTTTTTTCAATATTTTGTGTTTTTTCGGAGATTCAATTGCCAGGTGCTGCTCATGAGACAGTTTCATCTCACCAATATAAGGAAGAAATCCAAGCAGTTTGCAGTCTGTGGGACCATTTTTACTACTGCCTCATTGAGGGCGACTTTCCTTCAAGTAAAATTAGCAACATGAGGCAGTAGTAAAAATGCTCCCACAGACTGCAAACTTCGTGTACTTCTTCGTTAAAATGGTAAGAAAATACTGTCTCATGAGCAACACCTGGCGATCCAATCTCTGAGAAAACCCCTAAATAGTGAAAAAACTTCAATGTCTCTGAAGCAGTACTAAATATTATCGTACGAGTCTCATCTTGAACCAACATCCTCATTGAATGAGAACCTAGAGGTAGCCAGATGAGGACTTTGATCTGAGAACTTTGAAATTGCCAAAAATGTCAAAATTTCGAAATTTCAACTTCACTGAGGCAGTAGTAAATATTGTCGAATAGAGCTAAAAAAAATGGAATAATTTTTCAAAATCACAAACAACATATTCACGAATGAGCAGCAACATCTGAAAAATTCGGTCTTTTTTTAACCACCCTAGTGTTCATAGCTTAATTTTTAACAATTTCTGTTCATTTTCTACTTATTATACCACATGCTGAAACAGCTGAATGTCATTTAATATTTCGATTGCCGAAAGGGGAATATGCTGATAATCAAGTTTAAAAGGTGCCTCATCAGTATGACTTCTGGTCGAGTGAGACACCACTTCGCATTTTTTTTTCGGTGCTCTCCTTTAGCGAGACTTCTTATTTTATAAAACCACTTTGATTTTTGATGTGGGAGATCAAAAAAAAAAAAAAAAAAAAAAAAAATAGTTTTTTCTAGCACACCCTAATATACATAGATAATATATTATTTACTATCTGCGGCTTTCTTTTTATACTAAAAATTTTATATGGCATTCATTCGTGATTGAAGTATGTGATGAAATGATTAATTAATCCTTTTTTTTTTTCTTTTTTTCTTTTCCTATAATTATATAGGTAAGAATATAATATAATCTAAAGGTCTGTTAGAAATATTCGTAAAAAAACTGTATTATAGTAGCAAACGATTAAAAAATAAATTACGATAAAGTATAATAATAATAATAATAATAATAATGATAATGATAATGATAATAATTATAATTATAATTATAGTGAGAAATTTGGGCATTGGAAACAACGATCAGGAAGACATTAATAATAATATGTACAGAAATGTTGAAACATCAATAATGTTATAATAAATAAATAAATGGGATGAATAAATTATTAGTTTAATTTATTGAAGGAATATTTTTAACAGTTGGAAATATTCTCTTTGAACTCTTCAAGTTTCTTGAAATATACCTATGATGGTTATACCTACATCGTACGAATTCTAGCCATGAACGAAACAAGCGTCGTTCATTACTCTAATTACATTTCAAGCTACGTAACTCTGTATGGCTGCCTCAAATTGACATTTTAATTACTCTCTAGTAACCTTGCGAGTAGGTACTCCATGTCAACGAATATACCTATATGTGTGTGTTATATATTAAGGTGGTCCTTAATTCGATCGTGTTTGAATTCCAACGCTCCCATACGGCCAGAGTCTCCACAATATGTACAAAAAAAATAAAAATAAAATAAAAAATGTAGTAAAAATCCCAAATTCCTATCTCAATTTTAAGTACTGCCCCAAAGCCTTCGAAATTTCACATTTAAATATCACACACGATTTTTATTACTTCGGGGTTATTTTGAACTCCCTATCGCATTATTGCTTCTCTGAATCTGGAACTCTGCACACTTTTTACCTATGGTTAGTATGTAGGTATCCGTGAAAAAATTTAAAAAATTTTTAACAACACAATTTTATTTACATCACAAATTTAGAGATAAGAAATTTTTTTTTTTTGGTGCGCTATTATGCTTCGAAAAATTATATCGTTGAAAATCTGTCGCACTTTTCATAAAATACCTACTACTACTACTACTACTACTCAGGTAAGGAGTGTAACTAGTTTCAGATTTATCGGAGCTATACTGCATTTAGGAAGAAAAAAATCAACAGCGAAATGTAACAAATCAAATTTTATTTTATTAAAATAGGAAAATTCGAAGGCTTTGGGACGGTACTTAGAATTGAGATAGGAACCTAGGGTCTTAGCTGCATTTTCTTATATGTATTTCAGGACTTCCTGGTCCATGAGAGCGTTAAAATTCAAAATAATTAAATTACGTACCACCCCATAGATTCGTATAGAACTGGAATAATCCCTAACCCATAATCGCAGTTTCGCTTAAGGGGACCAGTACAGCGATTTTTCGAGAAATGATCATAGTCCGAAATCAATTTAGTTCATAACCAAAGTTCATTTCACATCAAAATATTTTTCTTCTTCAAAATCATGTGTCGTAAGGATTTCAGAGCACCGTTGGACCGATTCAGGTCATCATGGATTCATTGTCTTCAGAAAACAAATCCTCATCATGTGAATGTAGGAATTTTGAAATAAAAAATTATGTCATAAGTTATGATCAATTTACCAAATGTGCAAAAATTATTATCACTCATTTCTTGAATAACTTGGCCAAAACGAAAAATTTTCAAAATTCCTACATTCACATGATGAGGACTTGTTTTCTGAAGAAAATGAATCCAGGAAATTCATTTCGGACTATGATAATTTCTCGAAAAGTCGTTGTACTGGTCCTCTTAATCAATGAATTATCCAACAGGTCAATAATCTCTAAAGTACCTACCTACCTACGTAACTCTTCCACCTTGTCCCTTCTGGTCTCATTATTATGCAGTTATATCATACTATGGCATAGATTTATTTAATGCCTGTTTATAATCACTCTCAAATCTCAGGCTGAGTATATCCGATCGAATAATTTAAAATCGAAACAAATGTATGAATTTTTATTCCAAAAATTGATAAATTACCCCAACTCATATATTACTGGGGTAAATTTCTGTTTTTTTTTTTTTTTTTTTTTTTTTTAATTTCTTTTTTTTTTAATTCTTTTTACCCTAACGAGTCAACGCTTCTTTAGAATACGGTAAATACTAGTTAGTTCAACCCTGTGTGTACCGACCCCTTAACTCGAGCTCGGTTTAATACCAAAGTCTAGCTAGCAAGCAAGCAAACGTGATAGGACTTTTGGTTGGCTGCTGTGACCTGATTCCCTATCTTGCTGTACCTTACCCTCCAGTCACTTCCTCTATTCCTATACATATATAGTCATCCCACAATCTATTTGCCACCCCCGACGTCTTGATATGCATATATGTAGGTATATAGGTATAGGTATAGTTAGATGCACAAGGAATGGTCCCCCCCGTCGAGTAATTTGAAATTCTCGAGATATCTAAATGCATCTTATTGTCAGTACTAGTACCGGTACTACCGCAAGAACTTTAAGCGAGATTCTCATAAATTTCGATCTTTAACGAGCGTGAAAATTAACGAATAATAAATCAACAACGAGAAGTTAAAACATCGTCGCTTTACACGGAGAGAAAAGAATAGTAATATTTACCATTCCTACATAGTAACCATTACTATGTTACATGGTAACGTAGATTTTTCAACGGCGAGAGTCACTTGACGGAGTAATTTCCCCAATTCTAAATGGTAACGTTAGCCGTGCTAACATAGTAATGATTACCATGTTACATTGCGGAGAGTACTATGTAACTGGAACTGATTCCTATTCTACATAGCCAAGTTTATTATGTTTTATTTTTATATATTATTTCGTAAGTAAGGTTATGAATAAACAGATGAATGAGGTTATTCAAGAAATTATTATTATTAATTATTATTCAGTGAAATTTTTTGTTGAAACTCAAATAATTAAACTTTTTATCAACTGCACTGTTTATTGTTATCAAAAACACTGCGTCAAGATTAACGATCTATATGGTTATTGGTTATGTGTGGTTATGTTCGTAGTTGACTTATTTGGCCGCTTGGCCGCATGGAGTATCGCCGCGCGCATACTCAAATTGTAATGAGAGCTATGTGGCATAGGCCTGAGTACCATTCTACATAGCTTTCGTTCCCATACAGGATAGCGATATTTACCATTTGCTAAGTTACAATGCAGCATAGTAAATATTACCAGAAAAATAGTAATGAATCCTATTTTAACATAGTATCATCTACGATTTTAGAAAAGAATAAGTCTGGTTACTATGTGGAATGGTAAATATTACTATTCTTTTCTCTCCGTGTAGATACCTCGGAAGATTATTATTAATTTTTTTTTTTTTTTTTTTTTTTTTTTTTTTTTTTTTTTTTTTTTTTATACTAATATAAGATTTTGAAGATATTTTTGGAAAACTAATTTAAGCTAAAATTGAAACGTACACTTCATCAAAAACGATTAGATTATTTAAATTTCTGCGATTTACGGTTTAGAGAATTATAATTTACGTATATAATGTAAAGCTGAGAGTAGGTAGGTACTATGTACTACGTTCTCGTTAGTTATTCTATATGAGTGGATATTAGATCGTTATTTGCAAGGGTGGGTAGACGGGGTAGGTAGGTAGGTAGGTACGTATATATACTGACTCGATGAAATACCTCACGACGCGAAATTCCAGTGGTGTTAATTTCATCAGAAATATTTCCAGACTAGAAAAGGGTGGTTTTAATCACGAAAAAAAAAAAAAAGAGGAACTTTAAAGACTGTTGTAATTTTCGCCCTAAAGTCCAAAAGTCCCAAAGGCACGTATACCATTGAGAGTAATACATTCTCTGACAGTATGACAGATAACTACTAGCTACTGCCAGCAATTCAAATTCAAATTATAGCCACAATTAATTCCAGGTTTTTTTTCTTTTTTTTTTGTTCTTTCGTTTTCTTTTTTCTTTCGATGTTTTTTTTTTTAATTTTACAAAATTTTCCTGAAATCCTGCAGACTGCAGAAATGTTGAAAAATTATGTGCCTGAAATTCCGAACGTTCATTTGAATGAAACTTCTGAAAAAAACCCTATATCACACTATTTTGTAAAAAAAAAAAAGATTTCGAAATTTATAAATTTCGAAATCTCTATAACTGACCTCCGATCTTCAATCTATCTCAAATTTGTAGATATTTTTAGTCGATTAACAATCGTGGTAAGCTTGCCATTTTCGAATTTTCGTTCAAATGAACGTTCGGAACTTCAGGCATATGAAAAATTGAAGATTATACGAGAATTGATGCAGTTTTTGCCGGAAACGTAGGGTGGGGGTCAAAATTTCGAAAGACCAATATTTCGAATGACCAATATTTCGAATTTTAAAATAGCGATCGTACGAAATTCAAAAAGGCCAGTTTAGAGAAGGCCTATCAAGTAGTAACTAAAAAATAACGTATATCGAAATGTAGAAAGATATTTGTACTAAAATAAAAAATTGGAACGGTCAGAATTGCGAAAGACGAAATATCTAATTGAAAAGATAACGAAACGTCTGATAATTCGAATAGTTCAATATTTCGAATTGTCGAGACTTCGAATCTTCACGTATTCGAATATATTTTAGCGACAGACCGAAAATTCGAAAGGTCAGAATCTCGAATCTTTCATACGGTTTTTTGGATGATGTTTCAATAAACAATAAAGATTTTGATCCAAATTCATCTACGCAGAGAAAATACGTTCGAAATATTATTTTTCGAAGTTTAAATCTTTCGAGATTTTGGTCTTTCGAACTTCTGGTCTCTAAAGATTAAAAATTTAGAAATATTGACTTTATACATTTATATTTTCTACATTATACTTATTCAGAGTAAAAATTATCAGAAAATACATTTTCGAATAAACCAGCGTTCTGACAGGTGACCGCCTGCTGAATAAGTCATTCGAAGAAATGATCTTTCGAAAATAAGAATTTCGAATTAATTTGTCTCTCGTTATTTTTGTATTCAAATTTTTAATATTCGAATTTTTGGCCGTTCTGAATTCTGATCTTTCAAAATATCGACCCCCACCCGAAACGTAGCCGACTAAACGGATGTCCTAGATTTTAAATTCAATGCTGTACTAACATACGTAATAAATAATAACGTACATAGATACTCATATGATATAGGTATATGGTTTTATTACTTGGCAGCCCCCACATAAACGACTGTTTGTGTCAGATATGTATGTACTATGTACATTGTACCAGTAAGTAATGTGTCTATGGTTTACGAGAGAAACACTTTAGACACTCGTTAGTACAATGGTACAGAGTTTAATTTTAAAATCGACTTTGAAAAACGGAGTTCCTATAAGTTTTTCGCCTCTCAGAGTCTACTTTAAGGATGTTATGGAGGTACAATCGGCATCAAAACAATAAGACAGACAAAAACCGAATTTGCTAATTTTGAATGATATTAATACGAAAAATGATTGAATAATATCGTGGAGCGGATATTCCCACAACCTCAGGAAATGAAAAAACTCTCAATTTAGTGACAGAATTTCGAAAATACCATCAATCATGAAAAGTTGTAAAAACATTTTACAAGTATGTGCTGAAAATGGTGAAAATTGTTCATTTTTGATCCGATTTCAAAATTTCAGGGTTTGTTATACTCAGTGATAAAATCTCAACGAACTCACTGAAAAAAGTTTTGCATAAAACACTCATATTCAAGTCAAAAATGTAATAGTATATGTATCATATGAATCTCGCAGAATGTATCGGATTGTGAACAACTGAATTCTTACTCAAATATGAGTGTTTTATGAAAAACTTTTCTCAGTGAGTTCGTAGAGATTTCATCACTGAGTATAACAAACCCTGAAATTTTGAAATCGGATCAAAAATGAACAATTTTCACCATTTTCAGCACATACCTGTAAAATGTTTTTACAACTTTTCATGATTGTTGGTATTTTCGAAATTCTGTCACTAAATTGAAAGTTTTTTCATTTTCTGAGGTTGTGGGAATATCCGCTCCTCGATATTATTCAATCATTTTTCGCATCAATATCATCCAAAATTAGCAAATTCGGTTTTTGTCTGTCTTATTGTTTTGATGCCGATTGTACCTCCAGAACATCCTTAAACTTATTTATACAATCTCGACATGATAATTCCATTATCTTTTCCGATGTATTTACACAAATGTTTAAAATTTTAAGATATTTTTGAAAATCCAACTGTCTTCTTAATTATAGTTTCGTCATTTCGCAACGCAAAGAAATATCAGAGGAAAATTTATTTTGATTTTTTTTTTTTGATTTAATAACACCCTACATTCTTCACAGCTGCGTTATTCGAAGCAACTGAGAATACAGCGTTTAATTAAAACCGTCAACCTACTAGTACCTATGTACATTTAATTCTTCATGGCTTGAGAGTAATTAATACTGAAATTCGAGGCACATAAATCCCGTATAACAAACAGGGGCAACTTTTTTTTTTTGAGTGGTGATTTTTTCTTTTCCTTTCGTTTTTCCAACTGTCCATACTCGTTATTTTCGCTAACAAGATTGATAGAACAAATGAAAAATACGGTATTGTATTTTTTTTTTTTTTTTTTTTTGATCAGTATAATCCTATATCGGCGCAAGGTTACCAGAGATCCGTTCTAATCATTATTATTTTTTTTTTTTTTGTTTCCTTTATTCATAGTGCTGTATAAAATTTTCATTAATATATGTGAAATTTGAATAAAAATGATATTTATACACAAATATAGGTATAATAGACATACGATACGTATATATATATATGTAAATGAGTCAGATCGATTATTATTTGATATAGCACGAGGATTGTGACGTCATAAATATAAAAATTAATGAAAAACAAAATAATCAAAACTGAAAAGATAAAGAAAGAATATCAGAAATTTTCTCACCCATTCCTTTGTTTTGGAGCATTTCCAGGAGCTTTTTAATACTTTCGTCCCTCGCCTGGAGCGTCTGCTTTTGTGTTTCTATCCTCAATTCCAGCTCCTGTAACATAAAATGAAGAGAAAAAAAAATAAATAAATAAATAAAGAAAGAAAGAAAGAAAGAAAGAAAGAAAGAAAGAAAGAAAGAAAGAAAAAAAGAGAAAAAAGAAGCTTTATCATATTCTTTTTCTCGGAATACATGCATACATTTTTTATCACGTAGTTCAACCGTTTTAAATCATATCCCATAATATATACTACTAGTATACATACCTATGTACATACATACAAGCGATATATCATATATACTATACATTCTGAGACGTATAACTTCGCGGAAAAATCTTTCTTTCGTTTACTTCCGATTTTATACCCTTGAGAATAACCGAGAATATAATACTTTCGAGATTCGAGATACATTTGTTTGAATACTTCAAAACGTTGGTGTTTTATACTATAAGTCGAAAATTAGATAAGATTAGGGTTTTTTTTTTTTTTTTTTTTTAAGTTACTTTTCGTCTAATTTTCTGATAATATAGTATCAAGTGTATTAAGAATATATTGGTTGTCAGTAAATAATTTTTAAAAATCTGAATTTTCTTCTTCAATATATATGGCAATCCTTAATACAGCTTGTGAATTTTACATATTTTTTATTCTTTCATTTTTTCAATCTATAGCCGCCTTCGAGATTATAATTGGGAAAAATTTGAATTCGTAGGTATATTTCGAAAATTGATGAAAAATATTCTATGATTGAGAAACCTACTTAAATACCACTGCTTCAAACTGTAAAAAAAAAAAAAAAAATCATCCTTCATTTGAAAAGATAAAAAAAAAAAAGAAAAGAATTGAAAGAAGAATTTTTTTTTTTCGGGTAAGAAAACGAACGATCATAATATATTGAACGAGATGAGGAAATTTTTCACGCCCATCAATTCGAAAGTGAAATCCTGTAAGTTTTCGATTTTTTCATCTCGCCGTTATCATGAGAAAACTCGAAAACTCGTCGAAATTAGCAAAATTCGTTTTTCGACTAAAACCGATAGTATATATCTTTTTTTCTTGTTGTACATCACGATAAGGGTGAAGAAAAATGAAAATAAAAATTAGAGATTGAGAAACGTTCATATATATTTCGTATTTCGTATACTATACTCTGTTCACGTAATATTATCAACGGTTCTAATGATCACCTATTCAAGTGGAAACAATCGAGTTTTCCGTATAAGTAACCTGATTGTCACCCATAGCTGTCACGGGTGTCACGTATAAGCGTTGACACATTGCTGCTTGTTTAACAGAGGTAGAGAGTTTCCTCATGGTTGCTGCAGCAGCAGCAGCAGTAGCAGCTGCAGCATCAGCAGCGGTAATACTACACAGTATATATACGTGCATTGTATATGGTATATGTAGGTAGGTATACGCCTTGCATCAAGCAACCCTAACAAATTTAACACCTCTTTGATGTTATCTGGAGAACCCTATCAACGCGTACACGTGTATAATACCTATACTACATTAGGGTGGTTAAAAAAAGACCTAATTTCTCAGATGTTCCTGCTCATCCGTGAATATGTTGTTTGTGATTTTTGAAAATTATTCCATTTTTTTTTTTAGCTCTATAGGACAATATTTACTACTGCTTCAGTGAAGTTGAAATTTCGAAATTTTGCCATTTTTGGCAATTTCAAAGTTCTCAGATCAAAGCGCTCATCTGGCTACCTCGAGATTCTCATTCAATGAGCATGCGTTGGTTCAAGATGAGACTCGTACGAAAATATTTAGTACTGCCTCGGAGACATTGGAGTTTTTTCATAATTTTGCATTTTTTCGGAGATTCGATCGCCAGGTGCTGCTCATGAGACAGTTTCATCTTACCAATATAAGGAAGAAATCCAAGCAGTTTGCAGTCTGCGGGACCATTTTTACTACTGCCTCATCGAGGGCGACTTTCCTTCACGTAAAATTAGCAACATGAGGCAGTAGTAAAAATGGTCCCACAGACTGCAAACTTCGTGTACTTCTTCGTTAAAATGGTAAGAAAATACTGTCTCATGAGCAACACCTGGCGATCCAATCTCTGAGAAAACCCCTAAATAGTGAAAAAACTTCAATGTCTCTGAAGCAGTACTAAATATTATCGTACGAGTCTCATCTTGAACCAACATCCTCATTGAATGAGAACCTAGAGGTAGCCAGATGAGGACTTTGATCTGAGAACTTTGAAATTGCCAAAAATGGCAAAATTTCGAAATTTCAACTTCACCGAGGCAGTAGTAAATATTGTCCTATAGAGCTAAAAAAAAAATGGAATAATTTTTCAAAATCACAAACATATTCACGAATGAGCAGCAACATTTGAGAAATTAGGTCTTTTTTGAACCACCCTAATACTAGGTAAATACACGCGCGTATATGTATTATCAAGGAAATAATTACGATAAAATTAGACGTCGTTTTACGTTTTCCTACTTCCGACCGGAACCTAAGGAAATCCGCAGTTCGTTCATTCGACAAATTATACACATATAGTAGGTACCTACCTATACTACACAATGCGTAACATGGGAAATGAGTGATAGCTTTCAACTAGCGGAAATTAAAGACGATATATAAAAATTATATCCTCGTTTCATCATCGTCATCATTATTATTATCAGATATATAACTTATTCTTCATACATTGTTTTTTATTCCAAAAATTTGGTCATACGGGAAACCCCCCTTCTTCAATTTTATAACCGCGAAGTTGAACCCTTTAGATTATGATTATTATTATTATTATTATTATTAATTTTTAACCGTATAAATGTGATCTTTGCGATGAATAAAATAACCAGTATACCTATATATAATAGGGTTGAAATGAATTCTTTGAAGTCAAGAATCTTTTGTTTGATGAATGCGCATGGTAGCGGCAAAGAGATTAATTAACGCTTCCTAACGAGTTTTAAAAAGTTAGGTAGGCTTAGCAACAGCATTTATCAAGTGTGTATAAAAGTTCGAATGAAATATCCTGCGGAACTTCAATGAAAGTAGGTAGGGGTCTAGTATCTGTTTAAAAAAAAAAAAAAAAAAAAAATGAAAGTAGGTATCTATAAAAGTAGTAGTAGTCCAGTCAAATTAGACTTGAAAATGGTAGAACGAATTGAAAATTGCCAATTTTTTTAGGACAAGTAGAGGGTCATTAAAGATGCCCAAAACCACCATAATCCAACAAAATTTCCTTGTGCATCGTCCGCCATCTTGAAAAACAGATAATCCTCGATATCTCGGCTCCTATTGGTTCGATTTTCTTCTTCTTTTTTTAGTTTTGTAGGGAAAAATATTGTCTACAACTTTTATTCCAAGTATTTTTTGATAGCTGTGAAGCAAAAAAAGTTACGATAAAAAAAGTGCCACAAATTAACTATTAATAATGTTTATTGTCGCGATTATATGGCGGCCCTTTCAATTTTATCGAAAATTTGTTCAAATAAAAATTGTGGACAATATTTTTCCCTACAAAACTAAAAAAAGAAAACAAAAATCGAACCAATCGGAGCCGAGATATCGAGGATTACCTGTTTTTCAAGCTGACGGACGATGCACAAGGAAATTTTGTTGGATTATGGTGGTTTTGAGCAACATTTATGACCCTCCATACTTGTCCTAAAAAAATTGGCTTTTCAATCCGTTTTGTAGATATTAGCTACTTTTCGAGCTAATTTGACTGGACTATAGGTATAGTAGACCGGTTCAAAAAAATCGACTATTCTTTTTTTTTCAATTTTCGTATTGAAATACTTTCGGGGGGCTGAAAAAAGATGCTTGTTAAAAGCGGAGCTCTTAATATTAAGATTTAGAGGTCGCTCATCGCAGATTTCTATTTTCCATTTAAATAGCATAGGAATTTTATTTTTTATTTTCTTCAGAATTTCGTAGCTCACAAACCAATGAACAAATCCAAATGACTCTTACATATTTTTATAGGGGATTGAACACTCTAAAAAATGTATCTATCACTGTGGAAAAAAAAATCACAAAACAAAAAAAAAATAGTTTACTCAACTATAAATTGAACTTTGAGCTTGAATAACTTTGGAAGGAGTCAATTTATCAAAAAATGATAAGAGAAGCTTTTTGTAGAGTATTCAATTTTCTATGAAAATATGTATGAGTCATTTGGATTTGTTCATTGGTTTGTCAGCTACAAAATTATAAAAAAAAAAAAAAAAAAAAAAAAATTCTATGCTATTTAAATGGAAAATAGAAATCCGCGATGAGCGACCTCTAAATCTTAATATTAAGAGCTCCGCTTTTAACAAGCATCTTTTTTCAGCCCCCCGAAAGTATTTCAATGCGAAAATTGAAAAAAAAAGAATAGTCGATTTTTTTGAACCGGTCTAAGGTATAGGTATATGTACACTAAACGTAATGGATTCTGATCCGGACGAGTTGGACAATTCTAGAAACAGCCAATCGGCGCTCTGGATTTTTTTAATCCAGAGCGCCGATTGGCTGTTTCTAGAATTGTCCAACTCGTCCGGATCAGAATCCATTACGTTTAGTGTACAGCGATTGACGATTATGAGGTTTAAGGCCTGCGGCGAAAATGCATCGCTATATATACATATATATGTAGTAATAAGTGATAATCAAACAATCAGCGAAAGTTTCTGTCTGCATAATTTGGAGGTCAGCCAAAAGGCGACCAGTTGCTTCGTCTATAGTTAGATAGTATCACACAACGAACGTTTCAACACGTTACCCTAAAACTGAAGGAAACTAAAAAGAAAACAAAAAAAAAAAAAAAAAAAATAAATAAAAAGAAAAGAAAAAGGACAGTGTCCTTAATTTTCTGCTATTCTAATCGTTGCCGCATCAAAGAATTTTGCGGACGCATAGGTGAGACTATCCTCTTGATTCTCACGGAATCTAATCGATTATATACTCATCGATGACTAAAACTATATAAGCGAAGCTGAGCTATTAGAGAAATTGGTATATATGGACAGAAATAGACGGATGTCATTTACCCCTGCGGGGGGTCGATATACCTACAACTACATATACATAAACTTTTGTTTATTTCTAGTACTATATGTGTGTCTGAATAACTGAACTGGTTTTCTGTTCTAACGCTATACATATATGTATGTATATGTATATATGTACGATAAAAGTTAAATAAATAACATCGCAGCATCACGAATCACCACGGTTTGTCTTACTATAATACGTCCACGGGGTTTGATCTCTGAACCTAAATAAATAAAACAATATAGGTATACGTTAAATTTCACTCAACGATTAAGCTTTTCGAATTTTAAACTATATTTAGAATATATATAGTCACTGTATGTTTATTGCTTTCTTCGTATATATAAACATTAGACTGTTTCAAAAAAAGCGATTATTTTATTTTTCTCAAAGGACATTGAAAAATCGTCAGAGTATGTCTAAACAAAGACCCTGTTCAAATGTGAGCACTTAATATTAATATTTAGAGGTGGCGCTTTTCAATTTTCTATTTCCGTTTAAATAACATGGGAAAAAAATTTTCTGAACTTTCGAATTTTATTACTCAGAAACGAACTACCTTACAATAATAACTAAGATAGCTTTTTGTAGGAAATTTGACGCTCTATAAGAAAGGTCTGAATGAAAATTTGCGTGAGGCGAGCCGTTTCGGAGTTATCAAGCCTCAACCAGTGAAC